>JAODAG010166182.1:0-14369 GCA_027574785.1 Orphnurgus asper
TATATATATATATATATATAGCGGGCGAGTTAGTGAGTTGCTGATTGACCTATCGTAGATGTATTCTCAAATTCTTATGCCGATCTGTGAATATTTCGATGAATTTATCCAAATCGTTGACATCGGTTAGTTCTCTCTCAATATGTAAGACACAGATGTTACTTAGACGGCTTAGTCTGACATGGGGTTTCGAAGATTTAATAGCTTTCAAGCTGAAAAGCTACTCTCACATCCCGTGCTTGATACCGGAATATCGATTGCAATCTTACAAAGACGAAATAATTCTGTAGAGACATCTTTGTATGGCTCCAGAAAGACGTAAATAACAACAGAGTCGGTTGCGAAGTCTCTCCAGAGTCAGTTTACGTTGAAGAAGCAGCTTGACTTGCGGGACCTCCCCGTGTTTGAGATCCTCCAGGTTCGAGTCGAATATGTTGCCAACATCTCTACACTTTCTACATAAAGAAAGTCTTCACTTGTTGGGTTGAGTGACTGGATACCGTTCATGATTTTGCAGTTTTCTGAAGAAAAATGTGATCAATTTGTTTTCTACATATAATCAGGTTTATGGCCACAATAATTTTTTTTTTATTTGGCATGCAAGATAACGCAATCAGGCAAGTCTAGCCTAACCTCCCCGTGGACACAGTTCAGTGCAGGACATCTGAAATCTGAATTGGATCACATGCAGTCGATCTTGGTGCAAACCCAAAACGATTACCTCTTCAAGTTTTCGTCCGAACCCCCAGACTCCGACATTCAGAAATTCCAATGTCCCTTCACAGTTTCATTCAATTGATGAATAAACTTCCATGAAATCAGAACCGATATTCCTGCTTCAAAAGGACATATGGTGGGTAGTAAATTTATCGTTGGAGGTTAATATATTTACTAGCTGGTGGAACCATGATTCAGACTTTTGTAAATCCATGTCCACCATAAACTTGTTTACCATGGAAATGTGGTACTTTAGTCATTAAAATTTCAAACACAGTATCTTCTTTTCAACAGGATATGAATCTCTAATTACTTTCATATGCATATCGCTTGCAAAATCAAAACATCAAAGAGTTTCTGGGGGATATGATTTGCCTCCTAATCTTCCATCAGAGCTGTACTCCTGGAACTCCATCAAATGTATCTCCCACTGCACGGTGGTCCATACATAGAGACTATATGTTGTAGTTAAGAACTATTATTGCAATGTGGCTGCTATTAAACTGGGCATTGATTTACACGACAAACATACTGTGGGCACAACAAACAAAGATTAGTACAGTACTACTTTATCAGTAGTTTGCAGCATTTCTCCTATATTATTTAACATCAGGATCAACAGACAAACTGCCTTGGCCTGTAAATAGTTTCATACAAAACGAGCCTAAAAATAATCAAGAAGGAAATGATAATTTGGCGGTTTATAGGTGCCTTCGATATTCCGAATCTTATAACTTCGTGGGGGAAATGTTCCTGGGACAGTCCCAAAAGCTTGTATCAGTTGAGTAATTCTTTTCGTGTCTGCAATTTATTGCAGTGAACGCAAGATAGTTATAAATGTCATATAAATGTTATGAACTATTTTGCTATGACATGCTGACCCTGGGTGTTTGCCATGTGGTTGCACAGGGCACCCCGCCAGGATATAGCATAGCCAATAGCTTGCAGAGATTCAGCAGTACTCACCCATTATTGTGATACAGGTCAGTAGGAAGGAGCGCAGTCAGTATCAAATTCTCAACGACAAAAACCCCCAAAATATTTCATAAAACTTCAATGTAGGCCTACACAACGGATGACGAGCCAACTTGAAGCTGGAATTCTATACTGTACAATATTAGCAACGACAAATTGAAAAGGTTAAGAATATATCGAAACAATCATGCTGCACCAGTGAGCAGCTGGACCGTTATTAAACGCGACCAATTTAGCATTGATTAGACTTACTGTACTGTAACGACATGTCAACAAGTAAGCTTCTGTATATACCATAACCATACCAACAACTATCACTTCATAAAATCTTCAACAGCAAAAACTGTTTCTTTTCTAATGGCAGTACCAGGCTGTTCAAACCATGCAGGCAACACTGCCCACCCTGCAGTATGTGGAAGGTGACTCAAACTGCCTCATCCTCCAGGAAATCGTAGATTTAATAGTAGACAACAGCAGGTCATGCAGAAACTGCTCTCAGTGGTTTGCCTTGAAATAAAGTTCATGAAACTCTGGACTGGGTGACTAATTTGAGACGCAAGGTGCACATTCTTATTGTATCATCATGCAACCGCTAAATGCAAATTCTTTCCAGATCAAATGTTTATACAAAAAGTTCCAGACAGATATGTCTGGGTATACAATGAGTATTCACCACAACAGCATATAAGTTGCCTATTAATATGGTCACAGGCTAGCAATCTTGAAACAAGAACGTGTACAAGTGGCAATGGCAATATCTGGTATATATGGTACACTATAAAAAAAACTTGATGATCAATGCATGGTAAACTACATGGTCAATACCCAATTGTCATATCCACCAAGCAGGGAAACTAACTAAATAATACATCTTTATGTCCTAAGAATGTCTTAAGAAAGTTTTAAAAAAAATAGAGAGAAACAAGTATTGCTGATCCCAGGAGCATTGGACTGGCTGATGTCCCCTGAACTAATACACATGGCCTGCTAACAAAACTAGTTAAACCACCATTTCTTCCCATGATCCAGATTAGATATACTGCCCTTGAGTCAATGAACGTTTAGCCACTCAACAATAGCTTAAAGCGACATAGTAGTGCTAATTCATGGTGCTACACACACACATATATATATATGAGGGATTGTGGAATAATCCATATTCATGAGCATTTCCGCATAGCAACGAGTTGCCCTCTGACCCGACCATGTATCCTGGGCGCCACATGTCTCACGACACCAGACACCAGAGCGGAGAAGCAAACGTAGAACGAGAGGGATGCATTCCAACCCATTCAGGACACCAAGAAGTGCACTTGACATTAGGCTAGGGAATGTTATGCTAGGTGACCGTTCTGCAACTTCAAGTAGCCAGCGCTTGAGACAACTAGAATTGAAAACCAAACTGTTACTTTAGTGAAGTGTTCGACGTGTTTTGCAAAATGATGTCTTTAGAATTTCGTACCTGTAAATATGTTGTTTTCAGTAGTTTAGTGCAACTTTAAAAAAATTATGTTCATGTTTCCTACTGTTACAATTAACGACACCTAGTTAGTGCAGTTTACATACAGTATATAGTTTGAGGACAAACGCGATTTTAGCAGGGGAGTGTGAGGGATTGTGGAACAATCCATATTCATGAGCTTTTCCCCATAGCAACGAGTTGCCCTCTGACCCGACCATGTATCCTGGGCGCCACATGTCTCACGACTAAAACGGTGGGCTCTGTTGTGTATGTCTGGTGCGTCACTCGTTGTGAGCTGTACAGACATCTCCACACACACCGTGATTCTACTGTGTGGAGAGCACGTCATTTTGTGTCGTGTTGTCATTGTCGTTTCACCGTTGCTTATCAACGAAACAAAGAACGAAAAGTTCGCCAAAGTTCGTGAACTTTGTCCGGTGGGTTGTACCACCGTCCTATTACTCTTGTTTTTGTTCTAAATTCATGTGTTTAAATTACTGGCTCCTATACCCAGTAATGGCCGAAACCCCAGAGTAATATATTGGAGCAAAACACCAGCACTATTGTTCGACTTTTCTCTGAGACTATATGTTGTAGTTAAGAACTATTGTTGCAATGTGGCTGCTATTAAACTGGGCATTGATTTGCACGACAAACATACTGTGGGCACAACAAACAAAGATGGACACGACAAACATAGGTGGGCATAACATACATAGGTTGGCTGTGGCTTCAAATTCACTGCTGAAGGTTAGTACAGTACTACTTTATTATTTAACATCAGGAACAACAGACAAGCTGCCTTGGCCTGTAAATAGTTTTATACAAAACGAGCCTGAAAATAATCAAGAAGGAAATGATAATTTGGTATTTGGTATGATAATTCCATAAAACTTCAATGTAGATCTATACAACGGATGACGAGCCAACTTGAAGTTGGAATTCTATATTGTACAATATCAGCAACGACAAATTGAAAAGGTTAAGAATATAACAACATAACAATCGTGAGAACAGCTGGACCGTTATTAAACGCGACCAATAGAGCATTGATTAAGCTTGCTGTACTGTAACGACATGTCAACAAGTAAGCTCCTGTGTATACCATACCATACCAACAACTGTCACTTCATAAAATCTTCAACAGCAAAAACTCTATCAAATGGAATATCCAGGCTGTTCAAACCATGCAGGCAAAACTGTCCACCCTGCAGTATGTGGTAGGTCTCAAACTGCCTCATCCTCATTAGATTTAATAGTAGACAACAACAGGTCGTGCAGAAACTTATCCCAGTGGTTTGCCTTGAAGTTTTTGAACCTCTGGACTGGGTGACTAATTTGAGACACAAGGTGATGATTCTTATTGCATCATCAGTAAATATCTCAACATATTTTCATGCAAGCACTAAATGCAAATTCTTTCCAGATCAAATATTTATTCAGAAAGTTCCAGACGGATATATCTGGGTATACACTGAGTATATACCACAACATCTGCCGGACTGTACAATATGTTACCTCAATACTATTGTATGGTTGCTTATACCACAGGACTAGTCACCCTGCTATGCCACTGGGGATTTCAATGGTGGGTTTGCTTAGTGGGTGAAGTGCATGTGATACATGTAATTGCAACCTTCAGTTGTCCTGTGTAAGGTTTGTGTTATGCACTTTCACAATTTGGTACCTGTCCATGCAAATTAAAGCAGGAAGTTACTAGTAAAGAAAACGTTTGTAACATTACAATAGATAGCTCCAATCGGTCCAATATAATGTGATCTATTCAACGGTAAATACCATCCAGCCCTCTCTAAAAGGACAATCAAGGCCAGTATTGAACAATTTTGATAAACCTATTTAATGTCTATCATAATCCAAACCAAATCTTGGTTAATCAGTGCATCTATATAGCTATTTGAGTTGGTAATAAAGAATTTATAACAAATTGTTTTATCGGTATGATATATGGTTAAAAACTACCAGAATAGGAACTGCCTGTATTTCATTTATAAATACAGCGCAACAATTCTGTCAGGAAATCAATGACTTTTGTCCCATTTTTCATGAGATTGCATCAACATACTCAGTCATTCAAACATTACAACTGTCATAACTTCTCAGTGACAATGCATATGAGTCTGAACGCAAATAGGCATGTTCATAATACTTTAACAATCTGAACAACGTTGCCAGTTAGAGGTTGGTAAATAGAAAGATTGTTAATACTTAATAATTAATACTTAATAGGTACATTGTATTTGTGCTTACTGAGGTAAGTATACTGTATACATATAGTATGTCTGCCTTCTGAGGTTACTAGACACACACACCCTCCCCCCACACACACATATATATATATAATATGATATATTATGTCTGCCTACTGAAGTTATTCATACACATATTATGTCTGACTTCTCATGTTAGGCATATACATGTAGTATGTCTGCCTTATGATGTTAGGGATATATATACAGTATGTATATCTAATGAAGTTACATATATGAGGTATACATATAGTATTCTGCTGAGGTTAGACGTATACATTTAGTATGTTTGCCTTCTGAGGTTAGCATACACGTGGTGTGTCTATACATATTTTAATGTTGTTTAAGCAAACATACATAGTACATTTGCCTAGTGTGGTTTAGGCATAGTATATCTTCATTCCAAGGTTAGACATAGACCTATATACATAGTATGTCTGCCTAATGACGTTAGGCATGATATATACACATGCCACTAGAAATCTATATGTTAAAAGTGGTAAGAATGTAAAGGATGTAAAGATGGTACGGTAAATTTCAATAAAACAGGCTAAAATAGATTATACTTTTCTAGGATCGTGATGTAGGATGTGTTCCTCTACCCAGTATTTTAGCTTTAATACGCCAAGTCGTGTTCTAAATTCCAAATGACCATCTAGAATGATACACATGCCACGGTAGAGCAGTAGTTCCAATTGTTATAAACTTTAGTATCTATGTGCAAGGCTTCAAACGATTATCATCTCCAATATCAGTATAATCGGCATACAGTGGAGTTACCTAATGCAGAGGATACTTGATATGACCCAAACTCAAGAAGGTAACCAATCCTCACATTAAACATTCTCGTCGTGTAAAATAAAACGGTGAAATGTGAACATTTACAAGAAAAAATATAAAAGTAAGGCGCATGCCTGGATTTAATAATCGGACCGTGATGGTGGGCTGGATAATTTGGGGAGGGTAAAATGAAATTACGAAATACGAAATTACGATATAAAATAATAAAAGCCAAGAAAAGGAGGGACTACAATTATTGTATATAATATTACAAATTTTATTTAACATGAAAATAAGGAAAATTACACTTTTTAATGTAGATCAATCCATTACTGTAGATAGGGATTCTCGTCAAATTTCAGCCTGACCCTGGACTAGAAAGCAACAATAACCTATCCTTCGTAAGTCATAACCGGTTGAGGTGTGCATACTACTGTAGAGTTTGTGTAAGTAATTCTTACAAGTGTGAGTTACATTATACTACAGCTGGGTGAATTAATCTCGTTTCTTAATTTAATTCTGTAAACTAGGCCTAGGTAACTAATTTAGTATATTACTTAGTAGTATTTAGTATGAAAGATTGATCCTGTATTAATTATGTTAGACTTTCACTTAGCCTAGACTGAAAATAATGTCTAATAAATGGACTTAACACTAAACTAACATTAGCAACAGCGGTATTACCGGTAAACGTGTCGTGTTCCACACATGCCCTCACCGATGTAAATAAACAAAATATACAGTAAATAGATATCTGGTTAATATTTAAGCTTGTAAAATGTTCAAAATCAACACAGACAACAAAATATTTATTTACTGATAGTGAGTAACTTACCTCAGGCTTTACACAGATGTTGGTCTGGGTAACCGGTAACTTGTTATATTATCACCCGTGCCGAAACACCCGTGACGAAAAGGTTCACTGCGTATGAAAGTACTGCAATATTGTGTAATATTGTGTATAGTGGCCGAAAGCCTCTCCTGCTTTAACATGCTCTTTAGAAGAAAGGTGCTGAGCATATACATGCCTCTGTATGATAACACAAGTGGCTTTTGGAAGCCACTTATGTTAAAACAAAAAATATGGGGAGAACCGCAAATGTACAGAGTGGTTTACTGGTTCATCTTTCTGCTCTGGAATGAGGAGTTTACGAGAAATATTCTGGAGAATTTGAGAAGTTTGGTGAAGTATGGACAAATATGGTGACACCCGGAGATTGCTGACGATATTGCTGCATACTCCGTTGGTCTGGTGGGTCGTTTTTCTAGCGTTTTCGCTGTATTTAACAGGCAATCACAATTTTTATACAAGGTGGCATCCGTAAGCACAACTTTTTAACATGTGTTAGAGTGTTATGACATACGGGCATATATATGCAACACCACACAATATTACAAGTGCTTTCAAATGCAGTGAAACTGTTCGGCACGGGTGATATTATAATACGTAAGACACAGTGCAAGACGAAATTCTACTATTTTTGTACAACTCGTTTTGCAAATCGATTTATGCAGCGGATAATTCCATTATAGCCTACATATTCATGACCCTACTAGCTGATTGGACTAATGATTGAGCACGCAACTCATACTTCATACCTGGCTGGCTTTAAATCATTCATTTACGTTGTAATAGTGGTGTCGCCCGTTGTTTTAATTGGCACCACGGGAGGGGGTTTGGTATAATGGGAGGAGTTTCGATCCAGTTTCGAAAGCAATTGCAGTTTTAGGTCACAAAATGGTTCCATAGTATTTATTGGGTAGGACTCGGTCGTCCCATTAATTAAAAAGTAATTAAAACGTGTCTGCTTTCTTGTTTTTATTACTTAGCTCCCGTTTTTTGTCCCGGTAAAGTTATCGTTGTAAAAGTTGTGTTTTAAGTATTTATGGGGAGGGAAAACTGAATTGGTCGCACGGAGGGTACTTTCGTTAGACCATGGTACTGGGGGTTTAGGTTTAGACCCTTTTGATCTTTTGGCACGGGTAATATTATAATACGTAAGACAAAGAACAAAACGAAATTCTACTATTTTGCAAATCGATTAATGCAGCGGATAATTCCAATATAGCCTACATATTCATGTCCCTTGTGCGTTGGTGTATTGTCGGGTAACATGTAGCCCAAGTAAAGGGAAGGCTTAATTGTACAGAGATGGCGTCAGAGCCTACTTCCGGAAGAGTGTACCAGTGCTGGTAAGTCCGAAAAACATAGCACGTTACGACATTACCTGGCGTCACTCATATAAACTATTACCTTCTCTGGACGTCTAATACTTTTATACATTTGTGATCAATCGTTCACGACGTTCAGTGGGCTGAAGGCCTTTTATCACACCTACTGAACATTAAGGTACTTTAAGTATATCGTAAGTCTGTTAGCATTAGGGATTGTAAATCATGTAACAGATTAGCAAATATTCTCGGCCTTTGGGCTACGATCATGTGTAGTATATGGGGTGTTACAGTGTCATTAAGGACGGCTCGCACTTGTTAATGGTGGGGTAACGTCCTCTAACATAGTCATGTGCTACACATAACGTAGCAGTACACTAGCCCGATGATTATTGGCCTTATCAGTCCGATCGAAAAAGTAGTGCAGATGATTTTGAAGCCATGGCATCAGTTGCAGATGTTTGGTTTAGATCCCAGGTTCTCTTTGGGAGGTTTTTACCAAGAAATACAGTAGTGCCAAGGATTACAATTCAATGGTCCCTTTTATGATAAATAAGTATTCAGTTTACTAGATTCGGACAGAGAATTTAGATTTAATTATGTTTAGGTCATTCGATACAAAAATATGGCTGAAAAAGGAAAGGCGATGTAAACTACATTGATCCAACATGATCATACTCACCGGATCCTCTCGTCTCTGGGCCTTTCTGGCTAAGATTAAATGTGTTTACTTTTAAGGGAGTTATCGTAAGAGTAATGCTAGTTAACCTAAGGGATATCAACTCATTTGCAGATTATGAAAGGTGGTCAAGGGTAAAATTTAAATTGACGTGACAGGGAATTTTCCTTCTGTAATATAAAGTTTACTAATATATTTATAAACTTTACCTAGGATATCATGTATTTACTGTATTTAGACACTTATGTTTCCAAGCATTAACCAGATATGGATCCGATTGGTGTTTCTTCATATCCATTGATTCTTCATAGAGGCTATACATGATTTTTGGCGTTGATATTTTGGTATTTGTTAGACTAAGTGGGGAACCATAATTTGTATCATTACTTAACGGGCCTGCGAATACGTGTGATCGTGTTCCACGAATGGTTTTAATAACATGGTGTGAGTGTGAATTTCATTCTATCGGACGTTGTCCAATAACTGTCTTGCTGTTCATTTATCTGAGATATACCAGAGCATTGTAAAGTTGCCCTACCAGTACTAAGTAGACCAGTCCTATTGGCTAGAGCCGAATACTTAACTACGCAACTGCCTTGGGATTGCTCATAGGCCAACACGAAAAGATTCCGAGTCTCATAAAACGGATTCTTCATCGTCTTTAATATATACAAACATGTAACAAAGAACCTACAATGACAAACTGATGATGAAATTGTAGATAATGATATGACTTGGATGATGTACACTACGTTCGTCATGGTTGAAACTAAGGGATATTTCTGGATTCTGCAGAAAATAACTGCTAATCTGGCTTTCTGCACTGTAAATATTACGTACGAGTTACGTTTACAGTATTGTAGTAGGCAATCCGACCTGCACTCTGACTTTCGAAGCGGAGTATACAGTTTAACTTACAAGGAACAACTCTAAACGCATAACATATTTGTAATCTATAAGGAATTAATCCAGCAGTGTTCTTGTACTCGTACACTTCGTTCTTCCATTGAGTCTGACGCCGTAGCTTTTGTAAGTGGCTCTACTTGTAAAGCCAGCGTGACTTAAGACGTGGAAGATTTTTAATGGATTGGAAATGGACTGAAAAGAAATAAAAAAGATAAGATGCTGCGAGGAAATTCAATAGTGAGGTATGTTGAACGACAGTACTGTACGAAAGAAGTGTACTAGAGTGCTTGCCATGTGCCAGGATTGATGACGTTAGCAGGTTAGTGAATGAGATGGCTAGAGACGAGGAAGTGGTTATTGTTTAGACAGGTACTGAAGTAACTGAAGAAAAGTTCCTTTCTATATATCTTACCTCTGACATGGATGTTGTTATTATGGGATATTTTAAGTATCCAGATCCATCTTGGTTCGAGGGGTTTAATGGTAGAAATGGGTCCGAGTTATTTGACCTCATTGAATAACGTTTATTGTACCAACATGTTTCCCCACCAGAGAAAACAATAAAATTGATCTTAATTGTTTTAGTAGTGATAACAATTTTGTTTGAAGATATTGATGTAATTATGAAGGTTGAATCAACGGTATACCGTGGTGTCATCGCATAAAAATACACATGCATTGTATGCGATGCGAACCGGAGTGCATTATCCCGTTGCTTAGCCATATTCATTAATATTACACCAATTTTCTTCTCAAGATTAAATGCCTACAAGGCATAACAAATGCCTACAACGTATAACAAACTTTCCTCTTTTTATTTATAGTTACTACATCAAAGTATATGCAGAAATAAAGGAACAAATTAGCAAATACTTAATAAACAACATGTATGAAGAGAATATACTCGAACGGATTAAATTTTCAAGCAAAAACAAAATATTTGTGAGAAATCATTTCTTGTTTAACATTGGATTAGCGTCTGCAATGAAGACGAGTTACCATAGCAACTTAAGCGAATTTATTCTTTTTCCTAGAAGAATATTTCCAATTAATTTTAATATTCTGGGTATAACTGGGGTCACGTCCTCGTGTATCCCATATGCTGTCCGGACGTTCTTTATGCTACGAAAACCACATGGTACATCTTTGATTAACCATTGTTCAGATATTCTACATGACTATATTGGTTGTATTTCCTCCAGTATTGCGTGTAACTAATAACAAATAAATAGGTGGATAGGAAAGTCTAATTATTTGCTTGTAATAAAATATGAACTAAGATTAATTTTATTTCTTTATTTTGTACTTATCTGATATCAAATTGCGTTTGCATGCAATTCAGATTTCCAGATTATCAGATTCCCAATAGCTGTAAGAGGTACATTAACGTCTTTCGGGTGGGGACGTTAAATGGCGGTGCCTGAGTTGGGCGAGGTACATGCCTGCCTCGTAATTTATGAACATTGGTCGACAAAGAGTAGACATGTGCATTCACAACAAGGACATGGTTTCTTTATGAGCCTATGAGGCTTATTAAGCTAACAAGACTTTATGCAATACTCGCTTCACTAAAATGTCACTGTTACCATTTATTAGTACAACTAGTGTTATTAATACTAGCTAAGGCCAGAGATACTGTAACCTTGTTAGTGCTAATTGTACAATGCTATACTTATGCCAAATAATAATATTAAGATACCATACATATATACACCTGAACCATTACAGTAATGGCAAAGCCAGGATTGGTCTAACGTTAGTTGTTGAGCTAGCCTATGAATCGTGATGTTGACCTAGGCCTGGTCTAAGTTGCACAATATGGATCTTTAAAATCAAGTTTGTGTGTGCACTTAAACCATTACAGGAACTCGGAACTGTTATTATGCTTTTAAATTCAGCGTTCTGATGCTCTGGTCGGTATTGGTCTATACGTCATCATTCATGTAACTTAATGCAACCTCAACTTTGCTTGACATGTTTAAAAGAACATGATATATACGAATATTAATTATCATTAGTACATGATAAATTTTCAATGTTTGCAGTATAGACTTTAAATTAACGTTAGGTAGAAATGGTACCGAACTGTAGCCAAGCCTAACATTACCCACATGAATGACGAAGTAAGAGCTTGTGCTTAGACCATGCAATGGAATGCATTGGTATCAGGGACGTCGCTAAGGGGGGGGGGGGGCTTCCCCCAAAGTTGGTCAAAATGACGATGATAGTTTGAACATCAGAGCTACCAGTTGGTATTTCTGATATCTCACTATTGCCAGTTTTCCAACAAGTCAAGTTTGTATATTTTCCAATTAGTTAAAGTGAAATGACCAAAATATTCATCTTTCCCTGATAAAATCCAACTAAAATTGTCCAGTTTGACAATGAGGGTTTTCCAGAATAATGAGGGCCTACGCAAGGCCTGGAAAGTGTAATTTCCGGCGTTCTAGGAGGTATGTTTAGCCCATTTTAGTATTTTCTACGCTATGTACGTGTCAACCATGGTCGTATGCAGTGGAAGGGCAGCAGGGGAAGTTCCCAACCCATACATTTTCAAAGTAAACTATTTACCCTTTTTGGAAGTGGAAATTTATGAGATCTCAAAAAAAAAGATTGCCAGATGCAACTTGGAGGGCCTGGGAAGTGTCGTTTCGGGCCATCTGGGAGACATTTTGTCAAAACTTTTCTTTGTACGGTCCGCACCAACCGGTGGCGATACGCTTAAATACTATGAGTCTTCTGCCAGTTGGAAAATTATGCTTTTCGGTTAAGGTCACGTGTAATATCTGTCGTGTTATGTGTGGTGGTGTTAAGAACGGTTCGCACTGGTTAATGGTGGCATAATGCCGTCCAACGTAGCCATGCGCTACATTTTACGTGACAGTACACTGGCCCAATTATCCAAGGCTTTATCAGTCCGATCGAAATAGGATTGGTGCTGAGAAGTGTGTCAGTTGGCTTTTGAAGCCATGGCATAAGCTGCCGTTGTTTGGTTTAGATCCCATGTTCTTTCTTGGGAGGTTGTTCTTTAAAAAATATTAGTGTCACGGAAAACAAGTACACGCTGACTAAACTGATATTCATTTAAAACAATAGTCCCTTTTCTGATAAATAAGTATTACATTCGGACTGGGAAACAAGTTCCGATTAAATTATATTTAATTCTGTTTAGGTCATTCGATACAAAACTATGGCGGGAAAAGCAAATGCTCGAAGGTTATGTAATATACTTTGATCCAACATGACCATACTCATCTGATCCTCTCGGCCTTTCTGGCAAATATCATATATGTTTACTTTTAATATTTGAACATAGAGTTTCGGATAAAGTTATCATTGGTAAGATTAAAAGCGAGATAAAGAATATCATCTTTTTTTAGGACGGGTGGTCAATGGTGAAATTAAAAATGACGTGACAGTGAATTTTCCTTCTGTAATATAAAGTTAATAATATACTAATCTAGTCTATTTACATAAATAATGAGTTGACTGCAAAATAATATTGGAGTGTAGTTTAAATGTAACTCATCATATGTTTAAGACCAGCCTAGGTTTTAAAGTAATTGCTGTATTTAGACACTTACGCTGTCAAGCATTAAATCAGCCATGGATACGATGGGTGTTTCATCAAATCCATTGTTTCTTCATAGAGGCTATACGTGTTTGTATTTGTTACGTGAGCTGTATCGTGGCTAAAAGGGCGTGCGAATACGTGGGAATTGTGATGCTATTGGGAAAAAACAGTTAATCCACGGATGGTTTTAATAACATGATGTGAGTGTGAATTTCATTCTATCGATCGTTTTGGAGACGTCCAATCACTGTCTTGCTTAACGATCAACATTCCGATGTACTGAACACCTACCTCCATTACATACTGATATAAAGACAAATGAGCAGTCGATATTTTGAAAACATCCGCAAGGTATATCAAAAGTCGGGCAATATTTTTTCTGAAGTAATGCTTTGTCGGTATAGCTAAATGTCATCCCCATCTGAAGTCCTATCCGATTCGATATTATAAAAAAAAACCAGTACTAGAACAAAAATAGTGTTGGAAACATTGTAGTATTAGAACAAAACTATAGTATCAACATAAAACATAACTAGTATTAGAACAAATCTAGTAATAAACAACAACTAGAATAAAATTAGTGTTTGAACAAAACTAGTATTAAAAACAAAACTAGAGTTAGAACAAAACCTATTACAAAAACAAAAAAGTAGTGTTGGGAAACAATCTAGTATTAGAACATAACTATAGTATCAACACAAAACGTCTGTTAGAACAAAACTAGTATTAAAACAAAATTAGTATTTGTACAAAACTAGTGTTAAAACAAAACTAGTTTAGAACAGAACTAGTATTAGAACAAAACTAGGGTTACAACAAATTAGTGTTAGAACAAAG
>JAODAG010166292.1:0-30170 GCA_027574785.1 Orphnurgus asper
CCCCCCACCCAGATATTATCTCAGCTACAGTCATGTGTTATAGAAATCCTTGTAAAAACGAAACAATACAAAGTTGATAAGATATCAGTCATTTAAGCATTCTGTCAGTAGTGTATAATGTAGACCTAGAGAGAGTGTGTCACCACAGACACTGCATGGCAGATTTGCGTTTAAATACCACGACTCGTTTCCATGGCTGAAGGCGGGACCGTGGTCCTGGCCCATATGGTGTCTTGACCGGCTCCTGCACCATCCACGGTAAATGTTCATATATTACTAGTGGATTTCTCCACCGCCCCCGCTCCCACTTCACCTTTGGCACGAAATCCGCTCTGCTGGTAAAACACGCCGGGAGTTGCGCATGCGTGGACCCTTTGTTTGTTTTTAGACATCAATACCCTCTACACGGATCTGCACTTACAGGCGTGAGATGTAACTTGTACATCCAAGTCACCGCATCATCCTCTGTATTGTCGCAAGAGGTTCACTTTGAGTTTAAAAAAGAAAAGAAAGAAGACAATATTGCATACTGGTTTTTTAAGAAAACCCACCAAAAGGACATATAAACCCTCTAAACCAAACAACGGCAGCATTATATGCAGCCACGGCACCATCGCGCAAAACTGACCAACTAGCTCCCAATCTTATGTCCAGCGGAGTGTAAAGACATGGAGATCATTGGGCGAGTGTAGTGCCACGTAATGTGTAGCAGCATATAGCATGTTCATGTATACAATTTAGAGTCATTGTGCCGTCAAGAACATCGACCTAAAAACGAATGAACTGATGAAAAAATAAGACTTCAACCACACTCAAACCTTCATAACTCGTCAACTAGACGATCTACTTGCTGGCAGGCCAACGCAATGGGAGTTACCACGAGTTGGATAATATATCTGCTCGATTACCCTTTTCTCTTCTATCCCTCCTGGAAATTATCTACTGTCACGATGTATTCAGCCTCCTTCACCTCCTCCCTCTGGATCCGCAATTCATGTATTATCGTCAGACGGCCATTTTGTTGCTTTCCCGTTTCCACCTACCGGTATAAAGTCCTTAGGGATAGGGACTAACGGCCGTTCAGATTTATTCACTTTCTTATACGACTTGAAACACTAAACTCATCTTCAGCTGAAAGCTTCTCGACTGTCACCGATGACAAGGACAGTTCTGCATGTAGCTGTATTATGGGGATGCGCGTGCCTTCTTTCATTCACGAATACAGTCAATAAAGATTACATGTCAATCACTGCGTAAAATTTTCCATCTCATTAACGGCATCAACAAATCGTGATTCCATTAACAGGAATTGGTGTACTTTATTGGACATCTACGGGAATCGTGATTCCATTACGAGGAATTGACGTACTTTATAATTGAACACTTTCTACGGGAATCGTGATCCCATTACCAGGAATTAGCGTACTTATTGAACATCATCTTTACAATCAACAAGATCAAGTGAGTGTTTTGGAGGTCTATGCATGTATATCGCCAACGATGAACTCAGTATTACATAATTTAGCTTCAAGCGTCATGCTGTCATTTTGAATCTCATAAATGTAAAGACTGCATATAAAGAAGCTGTTGCTTTCACAACAGAATAGGTAATTCAGGTACTGAATTACAGGTGAACATTTTATTGTTTCAAAAAGTATAGTCGTTGAAAAGTCATTACGCAGAGTCAACTCAAATGATGACGCAGAGTCAACTCAAATGATGACGCAGAGTCAACTCAAATGATGACGTAGAGCCATGCCGTGTAAACTAGTACGACGTAAAGTCATAATGCCAAGTAAAGAAAAATTATGATGTCAAGTCATTATGCCGCCGTGACTTAATTAAACACAACCTGACATTGTAAAGTCATGATGCGTAGTAAAAACTCATGTCAATGTCAATATATGTCAATATAAAAGGTATGCTGAACTGAAACACTCGGAATATATTTTGCAACATTCATTTTAGAATAGACCTAACACTATGCCAAGTAGCCTAAGATAGTAAACTGTAGTCTAGCCTAGCCTCAGTGTTCAAACTACGGGGTGGAGGGCCCATGGGTTTTTACTCCTCCCACGACAAGTCGGGACCCGCCTCAAAAAACGTTTCTCATACGTACCCATCGGGGAGTCCCGATAAAACCCACCAAAAAACAATTTTAACCTGCTAGAAATGCCAAAATAACACGTAACCTTTCGGTGAGTGCCAAGCGCCACTAATATGTTCTTTCTTGAGTGGCGTTTCTTATTAATTTAAAATAAAAGAACAGTGGCCACTTCTTGTAAAACCTGATTCCCAGAAACCAGGCTTGAAACACAGTGCACTAGCACTCAGTGCAGCTGTGCAGACGACTTAGTCCGCGTCCTGTAGGCTGCGTCAGTCAAATTGATAAAGACTCGGGGAATAAAAGCAAGACTAGGCTAATCACTGCCCCACCCCGCCGTGGATATGTATGCAGGACCAAACAGCAACCATGTATTATGTTTGTTTTACTTACGATTTCCGCCGTCGGCAATTTTAAGTTGTCGTCGAGTGACGGTAATTGTGGCTCGAAGCTGGTCAATCAGTCACCGGCCGTAGTTGCATGCTGAATGAGGGCACTAGCCTAACTTTTTAACAACATATATAGCTAGCCTAACGTTATGCCGGCCTAGTGTAACATAACTTACTGCTCGTGTTAGTGTTGTTTGTTAGGCCAGATGGCGCCCAAAAATGTCGGTACAACCAAACTGTACGTCTAGCCTATAGGTTTTAATAAGTCGAGGGCATGGTAAAATGTTACTTCTCATCCAACGTTGGACGATCATACTGTCTAGTCGTTAAACCTAGGTCCAGTAGCAAAAAACGGTAGGCCTACGTACGTACGTTACACAATCATCTTAAACTAGTTTTTAAGTAAAAACTAGTGTTGCAAAGTGTGACATAACATACTAAGGTAGCCATAGCCTTAAAGTTATTCCCATGATGTAATTCAGGGCCTAGGTTTCGGTACGGTTTGTAGCATACCGTAACATATAGTCGGTCCCTGACAAGAAGTATCTACTAGGCTAGCCAGCTGACCCATAATCTTATTTTGACTGCGTATAATTCCTCCTAAAGTATTATTTCAAGAAAACACGATGCAACATAAAAACTGTGGTCATTAAAACCTACCCAGTATTAAATTTCCCTTGATTAATGACCATTCTGAGGGAGAGATCGGTGTGTCTGGTGACACCTAACTTGGATAAACAATAACACTCACAGGCTGCAGGTAGTCTTCTGTGTGTGACTGACAGAACTTTTAACCTATTTACAGTTCCCGAGCTATTGCCAAGCAAGTTGTTGTGATTTCCTTGGTTCTTAAAATTGGTTAAAAGAAGGTTCATGGCTTTACCAAAAGCTACAGTAGTGGAGCTGTTGCGTCATGTATAATGTAATTGTTAAGTTTGTAGATTGATTGGTACATTCATCCTTGATGATTTTCAAGAATTTGCTCTGATGTTACAGATGGAAGAAGCCACTGAGCATCCTTCTCCAGAGAAGAAATACAACCAGATAATTGAAATGCCTCCAAAACATCAGATTCCATTCCTTCAGTGAGTACCCCATTATATGGACCCTCTGCTACCTTGGATGTCAGAAATTTAGTTGAATTGAACCTGAACATAAATGATGAGCACTGGCAGGAAAGCCAGAATTAATATCAGTGAAAAAAGGGAATATTTATTTCTGATCCTCTTTGCACGTTAAGGTCATCTCAAACTGTAAGAAGAGCAGATGCAACCCAAAAGGCACAGACATGTACAGAGAAGTCAAGACGAATTGAGACTAGGAGATACACCCCTATATCATTGGACCTAGATAGACTTCTGGCAGACCAAGAATTGAAGAATTCAAGGTCTGTATATTTGATGTAATAGGTATACTATTGGTGCAAGGGATCAGTTTTTAAATGATCCTCTTTGAAAGGGGGAAATCATCAACCAAGTTGATTAGAAGAAAAGCAATGATAAAATTATACTCTAGGTGCATCAAGATATTTGATAGGTCACAATTCCTGATTAGCATGAGTACATGTATGTAATGTAGTATAGTAAATGTTAGGAGCCTTTTAGGCTCATTAGAAACCATGTCCACATTGATCATGGATGATAGATGGCTTTAAAAAGTGTTTTTCTTTTCAGAAGTTAATGAGGTCGTCATGTAACCTTTCCATTCCATCCTACTCCCAGGACTGCCATTAATTAACCTCCCCATCCCACAGACTTGCCTGATCTTCAGCCACTTTCTCAAAGACCAAGGGAAAGCAACCGGTTTATCACCACTGCACTGCTGCTATGCTGAGCAAAGTTATTGCAACACCAATGAAATCCACCCAACAAAAATCAAACCGAATCACTAAACCCTATGGAAGAACGAACTCATCACCACTGCAAAGCAGCTGCGCTGAACAGGTCAGCGAGGCTAAGAAGTGGACACTTACCGCTAGGCCTGCACATGCACGCTTCACCCCAATGGTCGGCTCCATATTTTGTTTCAAATGAGCCTACAGAAAATTATCTCCACTGTTGGAACACTAAATACCACATTTGTTCTTCCATCCATATATTGTCATTGTTTACTCCAAGGTAAAAGGGGAGAGAGAAGCAGAATGCATATTCAGTTTGTTTATTTTCATGTTCTCTTCTCTCAACATGCAGACAGCACTTGGAAGATACTCAGCACTCACAAGTTGACAAACAGCTTGGTTTGGTAAGTGCATGCCATATGTTCCTTTCAAATAAATCAAATGGAGACATCAGATAAGCAGCTGCTACTATAGTTCCGGTCGCTGACCTTCTTTATAGCCAATGTGAGATAAGATATGAAAGCAAACTGTAGGACTATGAACATGACACTTCTATTATGTTAGATGAGCCTAATTTTCTCCATACAGCAAAGAAGTCAAACCGTTACAAGACATCCCATTGGCCCTGTTTTGGAAACCGAGAGACAACATGCACGAGAATTACCAAAACCTAGTGAATTGCTGACTCGCTCGAGAAAACGAACCCACAAGCAGCGACTGAGAGTTTCCCAAAATGCTCTGGCTGTTGAGGAACATGTTACGCAGCTTCAAAGGAAGAAGGCAAACTTTTATGGGCGAGTAGGAATAATTTAAAACTACTTCAATAAAAGGAAAGTCAAGCTGGACATTGAGAGAGGCTGGTTGCATGTGCAATCTCATGTAATATGTAAGTGCAGATAGGTTCGCACAAATGTGAACAGACTCGGACAACAGTTTTTTTTCTCTTTATTACGAGGCTTAGTAACCTATGCATTCACGGTACGATGCATGCAAGTGTGTGACAGTATGCTTGCAAAAACAAGAAATCTCAACAATGACACGTTGAATCAAATGTCATACTAGTCAACTAGATGCACCATGCTATGTATATGTGCCCTGCTGTTTTTGAATATTAAAGAGTGGACAGGGCTTGATGTCAAATACTTAAATGTCAATATCTTCACCACCGTATGTGTGCATCATACTGGGTATGGTTGTTGTTAGTAAATGGTAAGGACAAATTTTCACATCTCTAAAATTGTCATCTCATTATGATTCAGGAGTAGGTGGGGCTTAATATTATGTTACTGAAAATAACATGTATATATGATATATGCAAGAACAATATTGGATAGTTACCATACTTGATACATATTGGCCAGTGGACCCCTATTGCAGTTGGTACTCATGTCATAAATATTAATGAGGACAAGGCTTAATGAAAAAATTCTAAAACTTGAATATCAATATCTTCACAACCAAAATAGCTTTTAAACAACTTATATATAACTCAAGCACACTATCTTGGATGATTACCATACTTGATACATATGAACATTGCCCATATAGTGAGCAAATTAATTCCCTAAATTGTTTTTGCATGGTGTTCTTAATGAATAATTTGTAAAACAATAATACTTGGTATGGTGATAATAGTTTATTCATGTCATATGTACCACGAGGTTTCCATAAATAACTTTGCCGACTGTAGGTCTTCAGCATGTATGGGCTGAATGAAATTCAGATTCTTTAAGGTCTATATCTATAAATATGTATCTTTTTGAATATTTTTCATATTCAAATCTTCATCACGTGCATTAATAGCCCTACAACTGCAAATTTTATGGTATCGGAAAACCACCGAATGTTTTCTGACAGTTGGTTTGGCTGTCGTGTAAACTATACTGCTGCAACGAATGTAGAAATTAATCTGAAATTTACCTGTAACTTGGGTCGTCCAAGATAATTCAAAGGCATGATGGCACGATTTCCTCCTTTACTTTTTAACAGTTTTGTAAATGATTCCTGACACCTGCATCCATGTATACAACGTGGATTGTTCGAAGTAAATCGCCCATTTTGAGATTTATATCTTTTCCGACCCATGTAGTATATTTAAATTTCCATTCATCATAACTTATGAATCATCCAGACTGAAAGCATTTCAATGAAGTCTCTCTTGTCTTTCAGAGTTATCTTGGAGACGAAGGAAGAGCCATTTAGTCCCCACGAGGTCAGTGTCCAGGTTACCAGAGACCAATTGCAACAGGTACCAAGGTCGAGTGATGTGGTCCACCCTATCATTTACCCTTCTAGCATTTGGTCTACCAGTGATGGGTCTCTCGGCTGCAACAGCCTCAGAGGCACACCTCAATGGATAGATGAGGTACGTAGTATATTGGCTTCATCTTTTTCCCATTAAGAAACAAATAGAATGAGATTGCAGGACAATGTTAAATTCAATAACCCCTGGCAGTTTATATAGTCTTGATAACATTTTGCAGGTGGAACAGTTTGTGTCATATAATGCTGTTCAGATTTCCAAAAAAAAGTGAAGATGTGACTTGACTTCACAGGACGATCTGTAATTGAGGATTTATTAGTGTTGAAATGTTTGAAGAACTAAATGTGTGTGAAACAATCATAGCCATTCACTACTTGATAGTATAAGAGGTGGTTTGTCAAAGAATCCAAACTGTGATGCCGACACACCACAACATGAATGTATTGTATATTTTTTTTTGTATTTCCAACTCAACATGCGGCTGCATGACTGCTCGTAAACCTAGTAAACTGTATCAGATTTATTCTTTCATATAGGAGAACTCTCACAGCACTGGAGGAACCCCGGGGTATGACGACCAAGGCTTCAGCACACCGTCATCGACTCTCAAAAGACGGAAAACAATATATAAAGAGTACGAAGATGGACATACCTATCCGGAAGAATGAAAGTTTCCGAGATTGGGGTTGCAGAAGTATAACTGTTGAAAGCATAGCGTACGACATGGAAGTTATTATTCAAACAGTCCATTCCGATGCCTGTTTGCTCCACTATGTTCAACATTGTTAGTGGGAGTCCATACAAAGCAACTCATTCCGATGATACATCAGAAAGCATTTATAGTCTTGTTAAAAGAGACTGAAACCAATAAAGTGTTGTAGTAACTTCTATTTGTTAGTTCACATAACGAAGTTTTAAACATGAAGGCATGAATATAAATACACTTACATACACTTTAGAATACAAATTAGTAAAGCATTTGGAGACATTTGTAAGAAACATTAAAAAGATGACAGTTTCACATGAACTTGAAATCTTCATTTGAGGACAGACACTTGATATTACGTAGTCACAGATAGGCCACCCTTTATGGATGATTTATCTTGTCTCAAAGATTGTGATATTTTACAATACTGCTGCAGGACATACTTTGAACTGCCAAATTAAATATTGCTACTCTGGGAAATATCTTAACCATATTTTCTTCCAATTTATTTGTTATTACAGTTTGTGATGAGACTTGTTGCAATTTTGCTCGTAAAATGACTCCAAATCGTCCAGCATATACAACACGACACAGTATCAAAGTAACCCTGTATCCTGAAGTTTGTCCACTTCTTGGATCATGGTCCTTTAATTAAAAGCCTACTGGCGAATTCATCACCACCAAGCGACACTTATTTAATACACTGCAATTTACTTCTAATATCTTCAACAGTTAAACAAACTTAACCAAATCTGTCCATCGGTGTGGATTGTTTGCATGTGTGGCATTAATTCGCACATAAACTTGTTTCATCTATGTTTCAAGTAGTTTTGGAAACGGCCAGTTTTCTGTGCTTGGCATTGACCAATCTTTTGAGGTTCTGTCTCTCTATCTCTCTTACCCAAAGATTGCTATTGCTTGGGTTCAAAGGTGCATCAAATCAATGTTCTTCGAGAGTTCAGCCTCCACGTTTGCCTATTATTGAAAAGAAAAGAGGTATTTTCACAGCAGAAAGTAATATATATCACCAATAGGATTCATTGACAGATATTTAATGGAGTATATTTTTCAAAGCTAAGTGTATGAATTAATCCATTGACATCTACAACAATAAGGACCAAATGATACCAGCTCCAGGAGCATCAAATGCTTAAAAATGCATTTTGAACAGTCATTGCATTTGGAGATGTCATTTGATTTCATGTGTTGTAAACTGCCTTTAACTTCATGAACGCCCACTTCTACATTTGTGTTGCTTAAAAATATACTAAACTGTTGGAAAATAATCTTACAAAGAGATCATTGACTACGATGAATGTTTTTATTACTAAATATTACGATCAAACATTTCCCGTTTTACATTTTAGCAGACCGGTATTCAACAATGTTTCAACTCTCTGAATGTTTTTGTTACAAATTAGACTATCATTTGGACACTTAACTGGAAAATTAAACACGATGGCAGATATCCCGACTCACCAATTCTCTTCTGGTTTCTTCAATCTTCACCCGTGCTAGAGAACTGTTAGGAGGAAGGTTATGATAACTATCTAGCTTAGACTTCAAGGGAGCAATTTGATCTTGAAGTTTTCCAAGTTCCTGCAAGAGAGGTGAAAAGTAAGTACCTTGCAGTGGCAGGCAACAGAAGAATATTAATGTTTTAAATGGTTGTGGTTCAAGTTTACGACTATAAACAACTAACAAGTAAAATTTATTTTCTAAGTAAAACAAAATGTACCAATTGTCACAAGCCAATTGTTGAAGATGAAAGTTGTTACCATAATTACTATTTCATGTAGCTAGCCTGCAAAACAGAGGTTACCACTAGCTTTTTACTCTGTAAAAGTGATATACCTTGTCATGCAAACCTAAGAATCTTGGTCAAAGTATAACGTTATTTCCTCTTCGAAAGTCCAATGTTGATCCTTTCCATCAATATTGAAAGCAAAGAATTGTCATATCTTGATTGGATTAAAACTTAATAAAACTAGGACAGCAAGAAAAGGTACACCTATACTTTTATCATATTGCAGTTATACTACAGGGCTTGATAATACTGTTATATTATAATATAACAGAACTGTAACTGTAGGGGCTCTATAATATTGTTATCGTATAGTACAGGGCTCGATCATACTGTTATCATATAACAGCACTACCTTCTGGGTTCGATAATACTGTTATCGTATAGCAGTACTGTAACTACAGGGCTTGATAGTACCGTTATCGTAGCAGAACTAACTATAGGGCTCGATAATACTGTTATCATATATATAGCAGAACACAGGCCTCGATAATATTGTTATTATATAGCACAACTGTAACAATACGGCTCAATAAAAATGTTATCATATAACAGAACTCCATTGGCTCGATAATACCATTATCATATAACAGCACTGTACCTTCTGGGCTCAATAATACTGTTATCGTATAGCAGAAATGTAACTACAGGGTTCGATAATAATGTTATCGTATAACAGAACTCAATAATACTCTTATCTTATTGCAGAACTGTGACTATACTGTTATCATATATCAGAACTGTAACTACAGGGTTCGATATTTGCCCAGGGCAAGTAGTAGCTCATTTCGAGTCTTGACTGGTTCATGTGGAGCTCGACGCTGCGCTGCCTACCTCAATTTATTTATTTGACTAAATGAGCCATGGCGGTATTAACAATCTATGGCAGATATGTGGCCATCGGATTTTAAAATACTGGCCGATTGTATACCGGTGGACCGCGCAACAGAGGCTGCAGACATGAACAGGTCTACGATGCTACTCACACACTTTGGAGCACTGTAAATTAATTAATTAATTATACCAGCACATGGCCCAATTGAACAAGATTGACAGAGACTCAATTTGACATGTGACCTACTTTTCTATACAGTCATTATCCTCACAAGTATGACCGAGTGGCATATGTTGTTTGAATGACTGTCATACATGTGACCAATGTACTATTGTTCGTGAAGCTGCAAGTAATCACTTCATGTTTGCTGATACTGATCAAAATGTTAAATGCAATATCCACGTGCAATCATTAACTGTTTTTATTCCATCACTAGCCGCCAGTTGCCCGGAGTCGACATGTCGAGTTGACCCGACTGAAGCCGATGCCACTTAAAACCTAGCTAAATCTCGTCAGTGATGGCTGTTAATACGCGCATACCAATCGCCCAGTATCCACGATTATCAATGATGGGAGGGTTGGGTAGCATTTTTTATGTTAAGAACAAGGGCCCCCATGGATTGCATGGTACCGATATGAATACACCGAAAACAAGACATAATTCAAGGAGCAGATGAGGACTCTTATCAGGCCTTGACATACACGCTCGCCAACTCGCCATTGGCGACTAACATTTGGCTAATGGCGACCAATAAATGCACTATGGTCGCCATTTTGGCAATTGGCTTATTCATGACTCATTGTAGTTTTATTATCATTTTAATCCCTTACATTCGTTTTTCTTAATTAATACATGCTTGGCCTAGCCTATTTTAAATCAACATCACTACTTATGCAACTGAACACACACCAACAAAATAGTGCTGTAGCACTATTCTACACTGTAGGCAGGCAGTGCAATATTACTGTAGGCTATACTGCATGTTTTCTTGTAACTATGTTATTAGCTTTGGCTGTGTATCCTGTACAAAAACACTATTTTGATCTGTATCAAGCTTGGCGGGACAAAATTCCCCCTTGAATGTATTGCAAACATGTGGCATTTCTAGCTGGAGAAAACACAGACATACAATGGTTGTTTTCTTCACACGTGGTGCCGGTGTAACATTATTTTGGACGTAATAGAGAATAACAATAACCAATCATGGTTTTGCTTAGCGATTGATCATGTCCTGCTTGTTTATCACAACATTGCAATGTATGCAGTAGACGAGTTATATAGGCTACTATATAACGTAATGCAGGCTAAGAGTGTCATAGTTGACTACAATTGGTGCATACGGTATGTCTGTACACATGTAACTGGCAGGTCTAGCCTACCCGCCAAAACGATACAGCAGTTTCATCGCGCGAAATATCCTTTTTTACCATAACTTCCCTCCTAATTGCAAGATATTTTGGACCCTACTCTTCTTTGATCACGCTCGGGGCAAAAGTAAATACGGGATATAAGTCTACTCCATGGGACCGCGCCTATATGGAATAAATACAAACCCCAAAATAAAAGACCCTGTTGTATAAATCGAAGATTCCATTTCATATAGGCGGGACTTTAACATTATTCAGCTAATTAATTTAAACGATTTGTTATGTAATAATGAAGCAACTCTTGCTGCACAAATTATGCTTGATATCTTTCTTAAAGATTAGTTTCTTCAATTGGTAATAGTAAGTTTGAATTACCTATAAATAATTATAAAGTTGTATTTTATACTGTACACAAGTTAAAGCTGAGTAATTTATGACCGTTTACGTACATGGCTTACAATATCGTTATTAGATTTCGGTCAGAACTGATATTGGCAATATCGGCCCAAGAATATTAAATAGGCTAACGTTATCTGAAGCCTAGCCTAATGTTATGCTGTACTGCTAGCAGTGACAGTTAGGCATATGTGAGTACAGATACACTTGTCTGTTGTTGCCAACGCATAACGTTATACTAGGCTTAAGAAATTGGCGAGCGAATTTTTCAATTTGGCGAGAAGATTTTTAGTCGCGCTCGCCAAGTGGTGACTTGTTTTTAAAATTTATGTCAAGGCCTGACTCTTATATACAAAATTAACACAAACAACTACATTTAATTGTTTTAAATAGGTCATTGCTTTCTAGCAAAGACATGTCCCAAAGACGATGTTAATAAAAAAAAAACGGCACTGATTCAATATTCACATGACCAATGAATTCCAAAAATATCATGAATCATGCATTGTAAATTAAGTGATTTGAATGTCATTATGAGGGGAACTATATTGGTATACATTTATCCCTTTCATTTTACCTCTGCTAACATCACAAGATGTTGATGGTATATAGAGTGGTCCACACCATTCTTCTCAAGTTCCATCTGCAACAAAAACAGTTTTTGATTGTTAATGTCATCATTTTCACTTTCATGCGAAAAAACTAACATATTCCTTTGAAAGTAAGTTAGTCATTCCTGCTACCTGAGCATGCTTTATTGTAGTCCCAATACAATTCTGTTACAATAGAGGTAGTTTTGGCTTGTCATATATTACTTAGGCAGTTATAACCTTAAAAAACACACACACACATCATGGGGACAGGACAAACAAAAAAACAAACCTGCTCAATAAATAAATGTGCAATATTACAAAGTACATATGTACATGAAGCTGTCAGATGTTGAAAATTCCATAAATGACTATTTTTTCTCATGTAATTGACAAGAGTTGGGGTTTCAGCTGTGGAATAATTACCACATACTTTAAACTGACTTTAGAATGTTGCCAGAAACTTGCAGAAATGTTTACTGGCTCAATTTACTGATCTGTTATTTTTCAAGGACTGAGGGGTTTGAAACTCATGTTATAAAAAATGTCTTTCTAAAGGATGTAGAGTAATCAGGTATTTTAGTTTTGTTTTTACAGAGTTGGGGTCGGGTGTTGCAGTAGGCTGCAAGCAATGGCTTGTCAATCCAGGTACTTTCCCCAATTTTTGAAGTATGACTAATATTTTGGAAGGTCTTGGTCGGTGCAGTTGAAGATGGAGCGGAGATATCCAATCTAGAGGCAACACGCATTGACAAACACAACTGACGGCATAATCGGAAGCCTGATATATGCGAGCATCAACAGTATTTCAGCAGACATTGAAAGACTTAATAGACAAAGGAGATCATGTTAAGAGAACATCCAGCAGAGGTCATTCTGGAAGAGTAATGAGAGTCAATGCCTACCATTCACAATGAGTAATATTTACTCGACCGACTGTCAACTGAATAATTCAACGCCAACAACGTATAAACAGCACTATACTGTTACGAATACGTGAACTGACGTAGCGGCTACATAAAATGGCCTACGATAAATCGTGATATGCTGACCTATCCGTATAACTAGGAGGATAAATCCAAATTAAACCGAAGAGACACTCGGGCAAATGTTATCAATGCCTTCGGTTATTTTAAGCCACAATTTCCCATGAAGATAGCCTGTCAACCTAAGTTCAAGGCAACGTTCAGACATTACCTTCAATTGCTGCATCTGCTTCGAGTACTCCTTGGCCTTGGTCTGGAAGAAGCCGGAGTGTCGCATCATCTTTTCCATCTCTGAAGGGATACTTTTGGCCTCTTCCTTAACCTGTTCAAGGGTCCTACACCCAGAGAGCAAGGGTTGTATTAGTCATATAGTGTACTTAAAGAGTCACAAGGAATTGGTACAACTTGATGACATAAATCAAACTTTGGCAAGGATTCAAATCCTGGGGAAAAGGTGAACATCATGTGACAATGTAAATTTCTCAGCACAATCAGCTAAGACGTAGTCAATAGTAAATGTTCATACCCTACTTAATGATTGACACAAATAAATTTATGGAGGATTTTCCAAATTGAAGTTACACCAGGCTGGTAAATCATCAATAAATGTTGCTTAATCTCTGCCATTGATACCTTTTCAAAGTTTCAACTTTCATCAGAGCTGCTTTAGTCCTTTCAAACAGTTTGGAGATGGTTTTCTGGTCGTGCATCCTCTCTTCCTCAACATCAAGGGAGTCAGTTACCAGGCTGGTGAGAGCTTGATAATAACTGCAATCAAATAAAATCTAAGATCAGCAAGAAGCAGCCTGGGTCTGAAATGCAGTCTTGTATCAATGAAATGATCATCTAACATATTACCAGTCCACACACGGTTTTCTGCATTCTCTCACTTGAGGATAATCTGGTCCTGCAATGGCAAGATACAACCTTGAGATCTTGATTACCCTATCAGGGAGGATCTGATCCTGCTAGTGTGATCGTCTTCGTGCAGTGATCACTGGATATACCCAGATACAACCATGAGATCTTAATTAACACCCTATCAGGAAGGTTGGTTCTTATCGAGGATAAAGCAGGATCACATCAAGGCCACATGCCTCTACTGGTACTAATGCATGCTGCTTGTATTAACGTAAAACAACTGGGGGTTTTGCAGCAGGGCTGATACAGCACACATTCTCATATGAATCTCTTGATGTATCAAATGAGATCTTGGTCTTTATCTGTCTGTAGCAGGGATAAAAAGGTTTCATTTGGTAAACTGAAAGATATGAAAAGGCCAACTACACAGTAGGTGCCTTCAACAAAGGTAACAATAACCCAGCTGATGTTTGAAATGAAGCTTAACTAGAAATACAACTATAATTACTTTTACCAACCAATTTTAATTCATCATAATATTTGACCCCAAAACAGCCTAGCTGGCAGTCAGAGTAATGATATCTGATGTTTATCTGATCTTTTGTAGGAAAAGGTATGATAACCCTTCATACAAGGTCTCTTTGAAAGTTTTTGGAATACATTAAAAACAAATTGATAAATAAAATTAAAACCAGAATGATTAACTTCAGTGCGTTTCCGATGCATGTATCTAAGATATTTAGCACTATACATATACATGTATGCATGACAGGGTGTTCTTTTCTATCACTCCTCCCCAACCCACTTCCTTCAAGAAAAACATCATAGTCCAATGTTTTGTCATAGATGCTAGATCTCCAACACACCACCCACCCAGTTCCTGTCAAGAAGAGAATATCTATACATCACATAGTTTATCCCAAAGACCAGTGTACACTAGGATATAGGGAGATGCCACACCTGTACATTCTGGCAATAGTTTTAATGTGTGCCCATTTATGACCATAAAATAACTGCAACATTTACAGGACACAGAAATGTGTCTATTACCAATTGCAAAAGTAGGAAGAATGTAGGGCTTTCCCTTGCGCAGATAAAGCATTGCAGAAGTTGCGTTAAACTTTGGCCCTGCCCACTCATTAGTATGGATGCTGACAAACCAATAGGAATCATCGTCTCATATTGGAATGTCCCATGTATGAAGCCCCTCTGAAGTGCCTTGCTTGAGATGCATGTTAACAAGCAATTTGTCCTTGGCTCCTCCCCTTAATGAATAATAATGAATCAATTAATTGCATGGCCCTTTATGCATGTTATGCTATGTCTATCATTGTACCCAGTTTGAATAGAATCAGACATACAGCTGTTGAGATCTGGACTACTTGAGAATATTACCTTAAGACCTGCCCTCTCATCAATATGCATGCTACAGTAGCTATACCAAAATTAATAGGGTTACAAGTGTGATAGCAACCGAACATGCCATACTTCAGTTATCATTATTACAAGCCAAAGCATCGCACAAATGCACGCTGACTTGACTGAGCCACCATCATCAGAACCAAAAAGGGAGGCAGATACAGGTATATATACTTTATGTAAGACCACCTCAAATATAGGATACATACATGAGTATAATTATTGTTAGGGGATAGGCTAATATCTACATACACATGTATATACACTATACTTAAGGTAGCATACCATACATGTAATACATGTCAGGTACAGTGAAGTGATTCTGTTGCATTGGGTAACCTAGAAACATTATTTCTAGTCATACCTGCTTATAGCAGCATCTTTTATCCCTAGTGTGAGGGCGGACGTTGCCAATGCTCTGAGGCTCACATTTCCCGACTGTGACAAGTTTGTAGATGAGAGTCCAACTCTCTGTGATATTCTGGATAATCTCTCAGCTGTTCAGTGGGCAAGAAAGATGGTATTATCAGATTTACCATTAAACTATATGAGTGAAAATAATTTACAGACAACTGTATGGTAATGGACATGATAAAAGGCAGGTGAACAAAATCCCAGCAGTGCAGTGATCAATGTAATCTTTCAATAAAATGGGAGCTACCTACTGCCTTCTTCAAGATGTTTAGCGTAACACTTGAAAAGATGACACTTGTGTGTTCGTCTTTGGGTTGGGGGTCTGTCTATAACAACCGCATGTGTAGGTAGGCCCAATTATCCCAGGCATCTAGGGGATTTCCCCCATTCGTCCTATAATTATACCGAGAAGTTCAACAGCACATCCTGTAGTTCTAAATCCTACAGACAATGAAGTAGTAGCAGGAGTCAAAAATAATGATAAATCGATCAATAGTACAGTGGTAATGTCGGCCTAGCATTCGTACTGTAAAGGCTTACATTCTGCATGGTACTCCTCTGTTTTCTCCCGATAATCTTTAATCAGAATCCTAGTTTCACTTTCTCGTTCTTCGTTCTTGTTTTTCAGGTCCAGTAGAATCTCCAGGGTCCTCTCGTTTATCTCGTATTGTGGTATGACATCGTCACAGTAGATCTTCTCCAACCAATCTCTGACCTACAAATAGAGGAAATACGGGCAAAATGAATCCGTCGCTCCGCTGCACGTTCTGCAATCTATAACAAGGTTGGCGAATGCCACTGCAGTTTAGTGCGCGGAATAATCTGCGAACCTAAAAATAAATTATTTTACTAAACACTGAAGCAAGAAACTTAGAATGGTCATGATTTCAAGCATAAGAGTATACAGACAAGTTATAAGCTTCAAACATGTATCGGCCATTGCATTGAAAGAGTACAAGTAGGTGTACTGTATTGACGTGTGCATGCATACACGACACTATGGTCAGACTAGTAAGGAGTACTTCAGCTTCTAAGTCTAATGGATCTAAAGCATTATTGGAAGAGAATAGCGGTATGTATAGGACTGCCTCAGGTAGTATATGTATATAGGTGTATCTAGTTTCCAGCTTATCCCTAACTTATACATACTCATAGATAACTTCAGATAACATAGTCTAAAATTCTACTTGTCCGTAATTGCTTTTCTTGCCCAGAGAAAGTTGGCCAACTTTTTCTTGAGTTCTCCCAGCCCCAGCATTAAAATTTCTGTAGTGGAATATGCATTTGTAAGAGGATTTTGTCTATATATTCATGTAAATTGTATATAGGCCTGGTCGTGGTGCAATGTTAGTCCTAGAGCATGCCACTGTAGACTACTAGTATGATACGTATCACATAACTCAGTCTACTAATGCATCGCTAGTCATGCTCCTGGGACTATATGCAGCGCTGTCTATTTCTGATCTATAGGCTATGCTGTACACTTCATTGTCATCTGGCACCGAACTAAGTTACATTTATGATGCATCTGTGTATTGGTCATAGACTCATAATGCACGATAGTGGACCTATCACTGGAATATGTATATAGAATGAACACTTGACTTAATTAACATCGGTGCTCCAAGATATGGGTAGTTACACTTACAGTACTACAGTTCCCCTTCCCCATGTCAATCAAATAAAATGATGAAAATGCATCCCCCTATAACACACAAGATACAGTGTGTCAAAAACTTCAGTAATGGGAACCTCTCCTGGTTCCAGCATCCACTGGGTCATATGCAAGAATAAATAGTATTGAAATATTACAACAACCATCCTGTGATGCAGCTCTCAAACTAACCTCCTTGTGCCTATCAGCAAGGTCTTGGTTTCCAACCGTTAAACTAGTAGTCTTTGTACTTGTCATTCTTGCCCCACAAAATCAATGTGATTCAATGTCTGTCACTATCTCCTGGCTTTTAAAATTTGCTACAACCTGGGGATAAATAAGTTCAATACATTGGAAAATTTAGGTTGAATTGAACATTGGTTAAACTAGAACATTATGCACAATTTAAATGTTAACTACACGGAGTACAGTATGGAACCACACCATGCACAAGTTGCAAAATATCCAAAATTTAAGCATTTCTGAACAATTAATTTATGTACATCGTACTCGTACTAGTCGTAAATACAGATACAAAATACAAGTTGGGAGTACCAATGAGTGGATTAGGCTAGGGGGTTACCATAATTTGTCTACGAATAGGAGAACCGAGAAAATGGTGCCATAGACTATTTTGTAGCTATATACCTCAGTCACCAATAGGAATACCATGCATGATGCAGCTCAGTAGCGGCCTAGGCTAGATCTGTTGGGGGTGTAAATTATTTTTGCCCAAATTTTGTCATTTGAACAAAAATGGTACATTGCCGTATATTACTAATAATACTAGTACTGAAAAACTAGCATCGTTACATTACGCTATAGACTGCCTCGGTGAATGTTAACTCGAACTCTAGTTCTACGCTAGACTAGTAGTAGTAGGCTACTAGTAGTAGTACTACTACTACTAATCTAGTACTAATTAAAAGCTAGGCCTAGGTATCATTAGTCTGTACTGTAGCACAGTAATTTAGTAGCAATAGCACTGTACAGTAACTGTACAATCATGATTTAACTTGATTGAGGGAGAGACGGACGATGAGTTCATACCGCCGGCATCTTCCCGGAAACCCCTTGCACTAACTTGTGGCTCAGTACAGTGAGTGTAATTTGCAGTTCTGTCAAATCATTCGCGACGCGTCTGCAGTAGTACTACTGTAGTGTAACTGTGTAAGTGTAACTGGATAGCCCAACGACGTGGTTTATCATTACTAATATAATGAGTAAGGTTATATAGCTAGGCTATAGTAGGCTATATAGCCTACAGTAAACTTTCTTTCGTGTTTACGCTTTACATTTTTACATTTCGCGCAAAACATATTCACCTAATAAATAATACGTAGGCCTACGCGCCATATGAAATGAAGAATTTTTCCTACTTCAATATCTTTTATCGTCTGCACAAATATTTTTTATAATTTATGATATACAATAAAACCTTAAAAAACGTTACAAATTGAATAAATGTAAGTTATGAAGAGCTTTTATTTTCTATGTGGTGGTACAAGCCTGTCATGGCGGCGCCCAGCTCCCCAGTTCGTCGAACGAGTCGAGTGAAGGGAAGAATTAGAGCTAGATGAATATTTTTGCTTGGACCATGCCACGATGATTGATGGACATATAGAAGTATAGGTATGTATTAGGTATATAATTTAAGACGCTTCTGCACCGGTTTGAGAATTCAACTAAGTTGAATTAGCCTAGTAAACTTGGCTAAACTCTTATTGACATTGTATAATGTCAATGTTGTTTCCACGGTGTGCCGTACTGACGCTGGTATAGTAATATTCTGTACTAATAGTAGTACTAGTAAGTAGTAGTAGTAGTAGTAGTAGGTAATTAACTATCGTGAAAAATACTTTTAAAACTAGCCCTTGAAGTTGAAAAGTACCAATTAGTTTTCAGTACGGTATACTGCCGCTGTCAACAGGGAATAGTTTACAGTACCTTAAGTTACAGTTACACACATCCTGACTGGCTATAGTATAATATAAATACTATTATTATTATTAAATAGGCATATGGCAGTATTACAACAGTACACCTATGTATACAAATGTGTGTGTACCAGTATAGTATAGATCAGTGGTTCTCAAACTGGGGGTCATGGAACAATTTTTGGAGGGCCATGGAGAAGTTCCACAAATTAAATATGTAAATTTGAAATGGTTTGTTTAGCGCTGTTGACTTTTGTTGAGGGGCCATGGGCCTCAGTGAGCTACTACCGAGGGGCCACGAGCCAAAAAAGTTTGAGAACCCACTGGTATAGTGGTAGATTTCCAGGTTAGATAGCAGAAAGTTCTTCTTTTCACAGAGAGTGGTAGATGAGTGGAATGACTTGCCTGAGTCATTGGTGTTTTAGCAAAAGATTATTCCGTAGAGAGAATTTTGAGGTTGAATTTCCTTAACTTATCTCAGCTTTTCCTTAATATTATACCTTGCAGTCCATGTGATAACAAAATGTTCGTAATTAATTATTTCAATCGTCTTTTACTTTTCAGACATGCACCATGATGTCGTTGTTATTGATTTTTAGAGGAGTAGCCAGGACGTCTTCACCGAGCAGTTGCTTGTTCAACAGATATCGATACATTCAAGAAGTGTTGTTTTGCGATGCCCCTACTAAGAAAGGATGTTAGTTTATACGATGCTGCTGCAATTGGTTTGGTTTTATTCTGTCAGATACTGTATGGTTCATCTCTGTTCCTTATTGCTTTAACATGTAGACAAATTTTCATGACAAGTGGGTTTGACCGCACTCATAATTAAAGACGGTAGAATTTATTATCTGCTCTTAAATTCAGAAATGCTGTACAGACATTAACGTCTCATGCCCTGGAGTGACTCTGTTGCATAGGTTGGTGGTGGGAAGAAGGATTAGGAACCACATTAAATTATGCTCTTATTTTGTTAGGCTATATGTACTGCAGGATAATACTTCATTATCTTCATGTGAGTTGGTTTAAGCTTTAATGGTCTTACAACTAAACCTAAATTCTGTCCAGGCATGTCATTATGTAATATCTGTTATTAAACACCTGGCTTTTCTACTTCAGATGTTAAAGGTAGGCCAACCACAGTGCAGGGTAAACATGACCTGTCGAAGATTCGGAACATTGGTATCATGGCTCACATAGATGCAGGCAAGACGACAACCACAGAGAGAATGCTCTATTACTCAGGAACCACTAAGCACCTAGGAGGTAAGCTTTAATCAGAGATCAAATGCTTCAGTCCATGGTTGAGTGGTGGTTGGTCCTTATGACACATGGTTAAGTGGTGGTTGGCTGGTAGGACACAAGATTGAGTGGTGGTTGGCTGGTAGGACACAAGATTGAGTGGTGATTGGCTGGTAGGATACAAGGTTGAGTGGTGATTGGCTGGTAGGACACAAGGTTGAGTGGTGGTTGGCTGGTAGGATACAAGGTTGAGTCATGGTGGTGGATGGCTGGAAGGACACAAGGTTGAGTGATGGTTGGCTGGTAGGATACAAGGTTGAGTCATGGTGGTGGTTGGCTGGAAGGACACAAGGTTGAGTGATGATTGGCTGATGGGCCACAAGGGTGAGTGGTGGATGGCTGGTAGGACACAAGGCTGAGTGGTGGGTGGCTGGTAGGACACGTGGTTGAGTGGTGGTTGGCTGGTAGGACACAAGGTTGAGTGATGGTTGGCTGGTAGGATACAAGGTTGAGTCATGGTGGTGGTTGGCTGGAAGGACACAAGGTTGAGTGATGGTTGGCTGATGGGCCACAAGGGTGAGTGGTGGGTGGCTGGTAGGACACAAGGCTGAGTGGTGGTTGGCTGGTAGGACACGTGGTTGAGTGGTGGTTGGCTGGTAGGACACAAGGTTGAGTCACAGTGGTGATTGGCTAGAAGGACACAAGGTTGAGTGATGGTTGGCTGATGGGCCACAAGGGTGAGTGGTGGGTAGCTGGTAGGACACAAGGTTGAGTCACGGTGGTGGTTGGCTGGTAGGACACAAGATTGAGTGGTGGTTGGCTGGTAGGACACAAGGTTGAGTGGTGGTTGGCTGGTAGGACACAAGGTTGAGTCACGGTGGTGGTTGGCTGGTAGGACACAAGATTGAGTGATGGTTGGCTGGTAGGACACAAGGTTGAGTGGTGGTTGGCTGGTAGGACACAAGGTTGAGTCACGGTGGTGGTTGGCTGGTGGGCCACAAGGTTGAGTGATGGCTGGCTAAATGGGCCACAAGGTACATTGGTGGTTGGGTGGTGGCCCACAAAGTTTGGCTGGTAAGACACAAGGTTGAGTGTTGGTTGGCTGGTAGGACACAAGGTTGACTGGTGGTTGGCTGGTAGGACATATAGCTTTATTTCTAATGAATATTTTTTTACATAATTATGATAATTTTGACAAAAAATGTCATTAAGTATAATTAACAGATAAATAATTTGAATTTGTATCAGATGTTGATGATGGTGACACTGTGACTGATTACATGGCCCAAGAAAGGGAGAGGGGGATCACCATCACCTCAGCAGCAGTTACATTCTTCTGGGATGGACATAGGATCAACCTGATTGACACTCCAGGTATTTTATTGATTAATCAACTGGGAAGTACCTGCATGGTAATGATGCTGAAGTAGGCTTAGTAACCTGTGTTTATGCGTCGGTGTATGTATTGGTGGGTGGTTGGGTGTATGTGTTCATGTATGTCATGGCTTGTTTGTAAAACACAATTCTTGAATCGATGTTATACTTGAATGGTTGATGCACCATGACGAGTAGATGTGTCACTATTAGTATTTGTGCACTTATATCACGAATGTAAAATGAGTAGGTTGATCTTACCGCAAGATTCTCGCAATGTTCACACCTTCGCAACCATGTGTGCGATTAGCAGAGATGCCGACCCTCTTAATTTCGCCGGGAGGCTCCCGGAGTTTGAGCACACCTTGCTGCGACTATCGAGTTCCTTACATTGTGCAAAATTTCCTCCGTAGGCCTATACTTACAAATGCGCACCCAATATATTTAATTTGGGGGATAATATCTAGTACATAGACTTGTAATTGGCTGTCTGTGTGGCATCGTAAGAGATAATACAGATCACTAGCAATACGCGTCGTGTGGATGTGGTCTCCAGACTCGTATTCGGTGCCAATTTTTTGTGCTAGAAATGCTCCATAGTTTCTGCGACGCCCACATGGGGCGATTGTCCTATGGTACGTACGAGATTTGGCCGACTGTGTGTTGTTGGGAAAAACTTTGTGTGGGGTTGGATAACATTGTAGGGGGTTGGATAACTTTGTGTGAACTTTGTGTGGGGTTGGATATTTTGTAGGTTGGATAACTTTGTGAGGGGGTTGAATAACATTGTAGGGGGTTGGATAACTTTGCCATGAAAGGCCATCTCGTCATTTTTAGCCAAAGACATATACTTGCCTACTTTGCAACACTGTTAACATAACATGTTGAGAAAACACAAATCAAAGGAAGCAGACAAAGAGAATAATGATTTAATGTCGTGATGTCGTCCACTCTTTGTCTTCTTCAGGTCATGTCGATTTTACTGTTGAGGTGGAGAGATCCCTACGTGTTTTAGATGGCGCTATTGCTGTATTTGATGCCTCTGCTGGTGTTGAGGTGAGGTGTTTAATCTACTAATCACTCCAAGTAGATTTGGAGAAGAAAAGAATATACAAACTTTGAAATTGATTTGAGTATAGTAAAACCTTAATTGCTGAATATATTATCTGTAGCCAGGAGTGTCACAATGCAGGCTGTGTAAAGACAATTAACAGAACTCCGTAAGGCATGGCATCGATCACTTTAAACACTACATAAATTAAATTACTGCACATGGAGAATGTGTTTGCTCCGATTAATTGCAGTTTATTCTGAATATTTACATCCGAGTCCACTTGTTGGGTTAATGTTTACAATGTCATTGTTTAGGTGCTTGCTGTAAGAAATCGTAAGCGGATGAATCAAAATTCAAACTTTTATACCAATTTTTTTTAACATGTCATCCAGGTTATTGAGTTACTTGTCATATTGTGCCATTTATTGATTTTTTTTGTCGTAAGATTTCATTGTTTGATTTTTCTTGTCGTCTGTTGTCATTTATTGAGTTTTCATGTCGTATGCTGCGGTTTTTTTAGTTTTCTTGTCATAAGCTTTATTAAGCGTTTATTGAGCTTTCTTGTTGTATACTGCCATCAATAGAGTGAATTTTCTTGTCGTATACTGCCAATTTATTGAATTTTCTTGTCGTATGCTGCAGTTTATTGAGATTTCTTGTCGTATGCTGCCATTTATTGAGTTTTCTTGTCATAAGCTGTCCGTTTATTGAGTTTTCTTGTCGTATACTGTCAATTTATTGAATTTTCTTGTCGTATGCTGCAGTTTATTGAGATTTCTTGTCGTATGCTGCCGTTTATTGAATTTTCTTGTCGTATGCTGCCGTTTATTGAGATTTCTTGTCGTATGCTGCCATTTATTGAATTTTCTTGTCGTATGCTGCCGTTTATTGAGATTTCTTGTCGTATGCTGCCGTTTATTGAGTTTTTTTTTCATTTATTGAGTTCACCATGTACTAAAAGTCACTCTTATTTCATACGTCAGGCACAGACTATCACCGTATGGCAGCAGGCTGACCGGTACAAGGTCCCTCGTCTGGCATTCCTCAATAAAATGGACAAAAGAGGAGCAGATTTTGAGTACAGCATCCAAACAATGAAGGAGAAGCTTAGAGCATTTCCTCTTACCCTTCAGGTATTTTTCACTCTTTTTTACATGCTGTCATTTAAAAGGGATATTATCGTGATTATAGATTTTGTTGTATATCAAAGTTAGGATTGTACCATGTTCCATGAGAAAAAGTATGAGGACGGTGCAAAGTCATTGCAACTAAGAAATATTATCTCTGAAATGGTTGCTGATCTAAGCAAAAGAGTATTAGATTTTATAATTGCCTTTTAGCAGTGTACATTGTTTTGGTTTTAATTTACTGTTTATTCAGTCTTTTCTTTGACTAGTCTTATAAATAGCAAAATCATCTATTTTGTACATTACCGAACAAATTAAAATGGAACTACACAAAAGTTACAGCATTGTACTCCTCATTTTCAATCATAGATCCCTATTGGGAAGGAGAATTCGTTCGTCGGGATGGTCGATCTTGTTGCCATGGAAAAGGTCTCCTGGCAACAAGGAGCCGGGAGAAATACTCATGGCAAAGATTTTGTAAAGATGCCCATGAGTTCCAAGATGGATGGTGCATTGTGGGAGGAAGCTGTCAACGGTAGAATGCAGCTGGTGGAGAGCGTAAGGTTTCTTATCCTCTGTGGTACATTTTGGCAGTTTTGATCACTGACATTTTCAAGAGTTTGAAAGTCTTTGTCTGTCATGATATTCACACCCTGCCAGTGTTCAGCAAAAATTGGTAAAGAAATGTGCCCTGTAGGTTTCACTCCACTAAACTGCCTACTTATTTACGACCAATATATTCCAACGTGAGCAGAGAAGCGTTAAAAACAGCCACTAATATGCGAATGCAACAGAATGATGATGGATGACCATATTTGCAGTTTTCTTGCATATTGTGGGCTATAATGCTTCATTATAAAGTTAAGACAATGGGTCAGATTGTATTGGGTGATTTGAGTTCATTGATCAGTGATAAACGGCCACCTCTTTCAGGGGTCGTCATGGAACATTTCGGTGCAAGCAGGCTTATTAGCTCTGGACAGATCTAGCACGTCAAAAGGCTTAGCTTTAGATTGATTGAACCGTCCCTTTAAAATGACGCCCAGATTTTCTGGGGAGTTTTCAGTGTACTGATATCTGGGGGTTATTCATTTAACGATATCTCATCCAACGATCCTTGTATATTGCCAGCTTGCTGATCTTGACGACGACTTTGCCGAGACCATGCTGGCTGAAGATGGTTTTGATGCCACAGACGTTACAACAGGAGAGGTGAGTCAATATCAATTATTTCCCCTTCCCACTTACTAGACTCCTAAACTAAATTACTTTATTATTTACCTAGACATTTGTAACTTGTTATACTTGTGGAGGCTACGGTCCATTCAATTGTACCGTAAAATATGAATCAATAAAGTCAAAAGTTAAATAGTTTTCCTGCATGCATTGCACAGTTGATGGTTGGTTCCTCCTTTCACCATCTATAGAATTGGACCACAATGCAAATTAATAGACTGGTCTTGGTAGACTGGTCTTGGTAGTTTAAACAACCTTGTCATATGGTTTGACTCTTCCTAGATAAAAACGTTTCTCCTTTACAGATATATCAACTTTGGGTAATGTTGTTCACCGTGATATAGCTGCCTTTCATTGATCTTTGAAATGTAGCTATCTATGATACGAGAATCCAGTTTTTCGTAGAGCTTTTAAGTTTGCTTTTAAACCTGCAGACTGAATGATAATAAACCATCATTCTACCCCGGCATGTTGCTATAGTTATCGTTTCGTTAGTGGATAGCTATCATGTTAACGTTGTACAAAGTTGCCCTATCTATCATTTTTTTGTGGTAATTTTGGTAATTGAGCTCTCTTTCCCATGCTTTATGGAATTCGGTGTTGCTTGGAACATCCCTGTATTGGAAAGACCACGATGCAACAGCTCTATTGGTAAAGCATTTAACCATCTGGAGAGACAGTTTATGACCAATTTTAAGTACCACGGAAACCACAAAGCTTGCTTGGCATAGCTCGGGAACTGTAAATAGGTTAAAAGTTCCGTGAAAGTCACAAAGAAAAGAATACTGCCTTCAGCGCAGCAGTCTTTGCGCAGAACGGTCATTAATCAAGGGAAATTTATTACTGGGGTATAGGTTTCAATGACCCCAGTTTTTGTGTTTCGGACCCCATTTTCAGTGTCATGGACTGGGGTCTGGATGAGGAAGGTTTAACAGCTGTCACAGCTGTCACGGCATGCAATAATCTATACTCTTGTCATTTTGAGTTTCATAACCGCCCTTTTGCGATGGCGTCGTATTTACACTTCCTCCCTTTCCTGGCAGCTTCAAAGTGCAATAAGGAGAGTAACTCTTGAAAATAAAGCAGTCCCTCTCCTATGTGGAAGCTCTTTAAAGAACAAAGGAGTGCAGATGTTGATGGATGCAGTCAAACTGTATCTGCCGAACCCCCTGGAGAGGAAACAAGATCTCATGTAAGTTACCCCAGCTGCGGTGCTTCTAATTGCGGCTGCTAGAAATTCTAGAGTTTTGCATTTTGCACGTCATGATTTGTCTGTTATGGAATGTAAAAAAAAAATTATCGAATCATATTTTTATGCAAGAAGGAAAAAAAAGTAGGGAAAAAAAAAAGGAGTTTGTTTTATTCTTCTTAAAAGAAAAACAACTTATGGACAGTAAGAGTCACATTGTCTGTGCATTTATGTGAAACCAAATTGACTATTGAATTTTTCAACTTTTAAGCGACCAGCCCTCCATTGTGCAACAGAGCTATAATAGGTTTGAATGTTTAGCCTCCAGGGCTTAATAGCTCGGACCAGCAGCGTACGATCGGGCTGTAATTATTATTTATTTTATCGTTGGCCGCACGCGAACTTCCGTAGATTGTCGACGACACCATCGCTGCCATGGCATCTGCCGGAGAGCTCAAAAATATTTGGGGTAAGCAGCGCAGTGTCGAGATATGCGTGAACCAGTCGAAACGCGTTTGTTACTGCTCTTGGCAGACTGCTCAGAGGAAATCTGCGGTACTTACACATACCTTTGAGAGTTTATGGGCTATCAAACGATATTCTACTTGATAGTTTAAACTCTTCAACAACCAGCAGCCCTCGTAGGTGCATGAACGCTAGCTTAGACCTGTTCATACACTTTTGGCTACATAGCTCGGGCCCGGGCCAGAGATGTACGATGTAGTTAGCCGATGGAGTCATCGCCGCCTGTTGCCATGGATTTTAGTTTACCTGTTGTATGCTGCAATATTGTGTTGGCATTTAGGTTGTTTTTTTGTTTTGATTTTTGTATTTGATTATTTTTATTTTTTGGCAGTATTTTTTTACCTTCAGACAGTTCTACAAGAATGACCTGTGTGCTTATGCCTTTAAAGTAATCCATGACAAACAGAGAGGTCCTTTGGTCTTTCTGAGGATATACTCCGGAATGATCAAATCTCAAGGAGGTATCTATAATGCAAGCCAAGATTGCACGTAAGTTCATCAGCATTAAATTCTATGTATACAGTACAGAAAGACAAGGAGTGTAATCAAGCATGAGAGTCAGGGAATTATACCAACTTAAAACAGAGGCTACAAAGAAAACCATTTGTTAATTGTCAACCTTTCGTTAATTATGAACCTATACAAACCATTCGTTAATTGTAAATTACCTATACAAGCCATTCTTTAATTGTAACCTACACAAACCATGTAAGAACCAAAACAAACCATTCGATAATTATAAATTACCTATTACAAACCATTTGTTAATTGTAATTAAATTACCTATTCAAACCATTCGTTAATTGTAAGTTACCTACATAAACCATTAATTGTCAACCTTTGCAAAGTATTTGTTAATGGTACATTACTTATAAAGCCAAGCATGTTCGTATGAGAATAATTGCCTTAAAGGAAACTATATACCTCCTCATATGCAGAATATAGTGGTGCGTATTTGTCTCAAACTCGTTTACGTGTGTAGACTGTTTCGTGGTATTATAGTTTTGGGATAGGTAAAGCCATCAAAAGCACCATGTCACTTTCTGGAAGGTGCTTATCAATTATTAGCTGATTAATTATGCTTTATTTCTGCACCGTTGGCGTATCTGCAGGGAGAGGGTATCACGTCTCCTGTGGGTGCTGGCTGATGATTATCGTGAGGTGCACACCATGGATGCTGGCAATATCGCTGTGGCAGTGGGGTTGAAGAAGGTGAGCACCGGAATCAATATCTATCAGCTCAGTAAGCCACACAATGATGCATGTAGAATAAACATGTGTGTGCTTGATATTCCCGTGCATGTGATACTATACAGCAACAACACAGACCATCACTACACCTTAGAAGTGAATTATGTTGAACATAACAGCATGTAGAATATGTGCTTGATGTTACTACTATCAAAAATAAGCCCACACTAATTTGAATCAACTTTTATGTGTTCACTCCATCCCCACCACTTACTTGAATCAAAGGTGTGATGTGTCACTCCATCCCCACCACTAACTTCTGTCAATGTTGTAACATGTCACATCAGCACACAGGAGCTGCACAGTTGCTTCCCTGAGTGACTGTACTCTCGGGTTTTGTCTCAGACTGTCACAGGGGACACCCTAGTGGCGTCACAGCCAGCATTCAGGCTTACGTCAAAGAGATACGCACAGCATAGGGATGATGGGGCCAGCCTACCTCTCCTGGAGGGTGTGACCATACCACCGCCCGTGTTCTTCTGCACCATCGAACCTCCCTCTCAGGCATTTCAAGATGGTACGTGCAAACTCGGACCAATAATTAGCATCATTCAATGTTGGTTACAAATCTCACGTAAATTTTAAGTTTCCTGCAAAACCTTTTTCCTAGTTTGGGGAGAAAGGGCATATCATTACCATACTTCTCTTGATGACAGGAACATTAATTAATTAAGGGCACACATTCAACTATCGAATAGCAAATGTAGCATTTTCATTTCTGGCCATTCATTTCCTTGACCTATTTCTTCTCAGAGTGCGGCATATTTTGTTTTCTATCTCTTTGAGGCATCAAATGGGCGGGGTCGATGTGGTGGAGATCTGGTAGCTATGACAAACATTGGAATATGACAACGGATATGACATCAATAGACAGAATAGGTTAATGAGAATCATTGGAATGCACTGCAGTTTGAAGAGGTTTGGTCAGAAAGCACACCTTGCATTATGAACTATGATCTTGTAGATGAGGGCATCGGAACCTTGATGCAGCTCTGCATTCTGATTTTTTAGATTTTCATGGCGATATTTACACAATCTCAAATCACGCCATGGATGTAACCTGCTGGATGACGAAAGATACGGTTGGGTGATCATAATGTCATGCAAATTATTCTCAGTATCAGAAACATCCCAGTGAGCGTATTTGTTTCATGGATGCACGATGGATTGTGATACGACGACAACTTGTCTTGAGTTCGTTGGATCACAACAAAGATGACAGTGATGGAACAGTAACCAGGTTGCTATTGTTGTGAAATTCTTTGCTCCCTAGTATTAAAAATTAATATATATGGTTTCAACAATGTACAGCCACATTGTCCAGGCATATGTTTTAAATTTTCATTCACACTGGTGTCTTCCTTTTACTCTCAGATTTAGATAAGGCCTTGAAGAATCTCCAGCGAGAGGATCCAAGCTTACACGTGAGAATAGATCCTGATACAGGACAGGTGGGTGTATACTTACAAGAATTATTAACCTACATGTTTACCTTTATGTAGGATCCAAGCTTACACATTAGAATAGATCCTGATACAGGACAGGTGGGTGTATACTTACAAGAATTATTAACCTACATGTTTACCTTTATGTAGGATCCAAGCTTACA
>JAODAG010166293.1:2673-14892 GCA_027574785.1 Orphnurgus asper
TGGATTAGGAGTACCACACCAAAATGGGTTGATGGAGTTACCACACCAATTGGTGTAAGTACCACACCAATAGGTTATAAGTTTTGAGTACCACACCAATTGGTGAGTTATAATGGATTAGGAGTACCACACCAAAATGGGTTGATGGAGTTACCACACCAATTGGTGTAAGTACCACACCAATAGGTTAAAAGTTTTTATTGTACTATTTATATGTATCCCCCTAACACTACATTATTGTTACATTTGCAAAGATAATACCTAATGAGGCGAAATGATTTCACGCAGCAATCCTAAATGGCGAAGAAAATTGCCACATACACTCCATAAATATGTAGAAATGTTCCAGCTCTTATAATTATAACCTGGAAATATGAATTGTTATACCTTCCTTCTTAACGAAACATATAAGAAAATTGGAAATTTACAAAAAAAATAAAATAATAATTAGCCTGTCAGCCTACAAAACTGATCCAATTCTCGGTTTCAAACTAAACGAAACTGAATTTGGAGGCGCTACATACTAATCCCATAAATCCATTGAGCACCGACCAATCAGAATAGCCAGTTAGGCTTACTACCTTTTGAATGTAAAACAGCTGATACCTTTTAGTGGTCTTCATTAAAAGAATAAATGAACTGTAGATATATGCCAAGAAAGTTTTTTATACAATTTTGAACCCTGTTTAAAGCAAATACTCTACCAAAAAGTTATTAGCCTCTTTTCAAAAAGCATATACCGTCGAAAAGCAACCAACATAAAAAAGCAAGGTAATTGTAAAACAACTTCTCAAGCAAAAAAGTTATTAGCCTCTTTCAAAAAGCATACCATCCCAAAAGCAACCAATATAAAAAGCAAGATAATTGTTTGATCAGTAGACAGCAAATTTCATAAGGTCATGGACCGTACCAATTACATTTTTCTTCTACTTTTTGCTTTTAGCAAAAATGCAACAGGTTTAATTTGTCATCGACAAAAGTGACCTGATGTACTCCATTATCTCAAGGAATTATGTAAGACAGAGCAGGCTTCACGAATATTAGAACCTGGAAAATTGCATTGTTAAATATTTGCTTTACATAGGTCAGGGATCATGCCATTATTGGGACAGGGATCATACCATTATTAGGACAGGAATCATACCATTATTGGGACAGGGATCATACCATTATTAGGACAGGAATCATACCATTATTAGGACAGGGATCATACCATTATTAGGACAGTAATCATACCATTATTAGGACAGGGATCATACCATTATTGCTTCTTCTTACTTAAACATGACATATCAAGCAAACTGGAACTTAACAAACAAACCAATAACGAGTCTGTCTACAACCCGATCCAATTCAAGGTTTCAAACTAACCAATAAACTGTATAACAACCAAAATAACTTAATAAACAAAGCAATAAATACAGCCTACAAACTGAACCGCTTCAGGTTTCAAATTAAAAATAAGCATATTTGAAGACAAATTGAAGAACCTTATATGGGGGAGTGGGTTAATCACCTAACATGGGGAGTGGATAATCACTTGCCATGGGAGTGGATAATCACCAACTTCTCTCTGGTTATGATGAAGCTGTATTTTATGTCTACTAAAGTAAAAATAGAGAACATTCCAGGGCTTTCTGTAATTATCTCAGTACAAACTATTGACACAAATAGGTTACACATTTCAGATCTCTCTAGGAACTAATGCCACAGGGTCATGTGAGGTATTATAATTGAAATTGAATGTTCTACCCAAACACCCAAATATAAAAATAAAATATTTGTAAAAAGTTGACACAAAAAAATGGAAAAAAGTGACAGTTTTGAAGTTTCATGTGGAGTAATTTTGAAAAACGACCCCGACTGCATAGCCTCTATTATTTGAAGATGTTTGCATTCTCGCCGGGGGTTGTCTTTAGGGCCTGCTATCCAGACTGCATTAAGACTGGGTATTTATCTAACCCCCCCCCCCCATTTATAAATGTCACCAATTTTTTTAATACATCAGACATTCTTTTTTGGGAGAAAAAAAGCTTAAGTTAAGGTGTTTTAAATTCTTCTAACTTCTACTTATCCTTGGAACGACAATATAATGGCGTAACAAAGCAGGAACATTCCCAACGTGTTCCTGTTAGTTATAAATGACCGCCATGAGATACAAATCCATTCTCCAGAATTACTCCCTTTCCCTTAAAATGAAGCTTATAATTTCTTCTTTTCTGCAGCCCATTGCTACCCATGGCCATCAAAACAGAAATGAATCCTTCGTAGGCCGCATCTGACAAGCAGTCATAAATCAACTCTTTGCTAGCATTTGAGGTAGCAACATGGCTAGTAATGTATTGGCTATACATTACTACCTAGCTGCCAAGGTAGGAACGTTACGACCCAAAAGTAGGCACAATTGGCTACACGGAAACGGAGAACAGCCCCAAATATCTTCTAAGCTTACCTACCGACTGTCCACCAATTTCCAGAGATGCAAGTTACTTTAGGTTACTTTATAATTATGGCAGCATCTAGCATGGTTAGATCAACAAATGAACTGTGGAGGCCTAATGTTATTGCTTAGTGTGAGGGCAGGTAGTAAGCTAGTACTAAAGCAAACAAAAATATGTTAGGCTATGAGGGTTATCCTTTAACTTAAAGTATTATTACTCTGGAGGTTAGGATACAAGCCTAGGCCTAGTCACGTACAATAGTCCTATACCATTACTCCGGAAGATAGGATATTAAGCCTAGGCCTAGTCACGTACAATAGGCCTGTTAGTATTCAGTGTGAAGGCTAGCAGGCTAATGCTAGGTCGACATATCAACAACTCTACAGCGTATCTCAGTGTAAGGTGATGTCTTTCTTTACTGCTTAGCTTTGACAGAAGTTGTTGTGAAGATTGTCAGGATGGCTGTATTTCTTGTTGTTGGTATCGTCCACCGTCTGGATTCTAAGGTGACATCGTTCTCTATACTGCTTAGCAGTGACCGAAGATGCCGTTGTTTGTGAAGGCCGTTTCTGGATCTTAAAGTTGACATCTCTCTTCACTGCTTGGCATTGACTAAAGATGCAAAGATGCTGTCTTTGTCGTTGAGGAGGGTGTCGGGATGGTCGTATTCCTTGATGTAGCCGTCGTCAAGCGTCAGGATCTTGTCAGAGTCGATAATGGTTGCCACACGATGCTGTGTAAAAGAAGTTATCGTTCAAACTGATGCAGCGCAAAGAAAATATGATACAAAAACAAGGTTGTTTGGTAGTGGGAACTATAAATGCAATGTGCATGTTAGATGATGTTGTTATGGGGAGGGGGAGGGATATGGGTAGGAAGCAGGATATGGGAAGAGGGATATGGGTAGGAAGAGGGATATGGGTAGGAAGAGGGATATGGGTAGGAAGTGGGTAGGAAGTGGGATATGGGTAGGAAGAGGGATATGGGTAGGAAGAGGGATATGAGGAGGAAGAGGGATATGAGGAGGAAGAGGGATATGGGGAGGAAGAGGGATATGGGGAGGAAGAGGGATATGGGGAGGAAGAGGGATATGAGAGGGCTATGGAGAAGGGATAGGGAAAGGGGAGGGACATGGGAAGGAGTGGGGAGGGGAGGGATATGGGGAAGGGGCTGGGAGAGCTATGGGAAGGGGGATATGGGGAATGGGAGGGCTATGGGGCAGATTACAGAGAGGGGGATGACTTATAAGGAAGGGGTAATAGTAGGGATGGGATGGGTTATGGGGAGGTGCACATTGGTCTACAGAATACATTCTTTTAAGTAATTTTAAAAAGGAGAATGTGTAGCTGCCAAACTGCAAGTAGTATTTTAGGGCAGCAATCTATAATATCGTAAGGTAGCACACGACAATGGATATCAAAAGAATGCAGTAAACTGCTGTATACACTCACTGCGATGGTAAGGACTGTCCTATCCTTGAATGCCGATGCGACGACCTTCTGAAGGATTGCATCCTGAGAAGAGAAAGAGCAACGACGATGCATGAACTGAAGAGGACATTTTGAAGGGCAGGCGTTTGTCCAAAGGTTGCAGATTCAATCCCCAGGAAATGGCTGCGTTGCCGTGACACCGGTCTTCCGCGGTGTTTCGGTGATTCCGTTCAAATTTCATTGGGGTTTGATAGGGGATTTGCAATGGTGTCAAAGGTTAGACTCTGCTCAGCGGCAGCGCTGTGGTGATGAACAGGTCACTCTCACTTCCCTTGGCCGTTGTGAAACTACTCAAGGTGAAGGCCAGTTTCACCAGGAGACTTTGGACATATGGTCGAAAGGAGAAGGCCTGCTAAAGCTGCTGGCGTTCATCCACGATCACAACACGGACTGGGTTTTCCTTCTGAGCCTACGAAGCTTCCTAACCCTTACTACACTGAAACTAAAAAACCAACACATTAACGTCCCATGAAACATGCCACATAAGGTAACCGATGGTTTATTGCAGAATAACTGGTCACTGCCTGAAACCTAATTAGCCTTGATTCAAGTTCCAATTCTGTGCCATTTGGAGACACATTTTAGGAAGTCTGGACAAGTCACTAGACCATCCTTCACAACAGCCGTAGCACCAGGGGGTCGTCAGTTACAAGTATCTACAACGGTTTCTTTTAATCCCATCGATAGACCTCTGAATCACACGATTCCCTCTTGTTGATTCCATTCCTTGATCAGCACTTCTGTACTTGGTCTGACTCTCTTCTTTCCAAAGTGTTTCTTTTTACCATAAAATTTGACCTTAACAAATTTGACCTTAAACAATGCTTCCATGCCTAAGTGTGCACCGGCGGGCATTACGGCTGCATTCGACGTTTCAGAAAAACGGCTTGGCCAGCGTTCCTTGCCGTAATGATGCATCCCACGCAGGGATACACTTTGAAAACGAACCGGTAAACGTAACGAGACTAGACTGGGATGATATCCGCGTGGGTCACGGAAGGTTCCCGAACTCATCCTACGATCGTCGTAGCAACGTTGACGACCGTAAATATTTAGACGACTGCCATCTGTTATATTGAACACGGTGTCAACGCGTGTCAAAAATTTTACTTTTGAAATAAGCAGAAATCGACTGGGTGATGTAAGTCGCATTGGTTGAATGCGACTCTTCCGAACCGTAGCAGACGAGGGAGGCATTGCACCCGATTTATGTGCCCCCCTGTCGACACGATTTGCATTTTCCTGGCAGAGACACGAACGATAAGGGCATTACTGCCGGCAACAAGTTAATTTCAGAAAGGGTCGCACTTCGTTGGATCTCCCTGGTTGCATATTACCAATCATTACAGTAAGGGCTGGCATATCTTTTGCCCGTACTTAGGTCAAAAGTCACCCATGCTCATGCGAGAGTTGTACTTCATCCCAGTGACTAAACCCCTCCCCGGTCAAATTATGAGGATACGCATAAAACCGTGTTGTAAACAAAAAGCCGACAGAATAATCCTTAAGACACCCTCCCCTCACAGATCTGCAAAGCTTCCTACACAACCTCAAAATGACACAATTTATTACCGCCGAGATTAAACAGCTCCCTCGACTGGCAGCCAGGGGGAGGGAGGGGGGGGGGAGGCGAGCAGAGCTGAGATGTAAAAGAGCTCACCGTTTCCATGTCAATGGAGGCCGTAGCTTCGTCCATCACCAGGATCTTACTCTTCCTCAGGAAGGCCCTGGCCAGACAGAACAACTGCCGTTGGCCGACGCTGAAATTCTCCCCTCCCTCGGTCACCATCCCATCTGTTGACGTGGACAAGGGATAGAAGAGATAAATGGTGGGAACATATTTAAATTTCTGGTAGAGTCCAGGGATAGAACCTCTCTTCTTCTCTCCCATGCAATAAGCCACAGTTCTTAAACGATTAAAACCAACGTCTACGCCTTCTAGGAGAGAACGTCAGTGTTACGTTCATCGAAGCTCTGTGAATACTGTAATTTTCAGGAGAAGCCGTTTATCGTTTGTTTTACCCCACAAAATTTCCTAAACGAAGCGACAACCCCCCTCGGCATCAGCCCGTCGTGATATGAATGAATATTCGTATATCATACCAAGGCCATTGTCCAGTTCAGTCACCAATTTCTTGAGTTGTGCGATCTCCAGACTCTCCCAGAGCTCGTCGTCGGTCCTCTCGTCAAAAGGATCCAGATTATACCTGCATGGCCAAGAAAAGAATAAAATGGATCCAAATTATAACCTGGCCAATACTAAAAGGATAAAAACTATACCTGGCCAATAAAAGAATAAAAATATCCAAATTATAACTGACCAATGATGATACATGGATCCAAAAATTACCTGGCCAATAAAAGAAGCCAAATTATACCTGGCCAATAATAAAATGATCCAACAAATACCTGGCCAATAAAAGAATAAAAGGATCCAAATTATACCTGGCCAAGAAAAGAAAACAAGAAGTAACACAAAACACAAGCAAAACCCGTGGCTGACTGTTTCACGATTGAGGCTATGGGTGCTCTTGTGAATAAAATCCAATTTGAAGGAAATTAATTTCTGTAAATGAATGCATGCAAACATTTTTGAATGAATTTTCCAAGTTGGGGTGTTTCCAAGAAAGAACTTATTTTTTACAGGGGATACATTCCCAATCTCGGTATAGAATTGACCTACATATTGTCAACGTAAGCAACGTAACATGAGGTAACGGCATCGAATGGTTTCCATTACTTTTTAAAAAAAAGCTCTGTTCCAGACAGAAGTACTCTACTGTAATGCTGATGGCAAAGGGGGTTCCTTTACCTTATAGTCCCGGTAAAGAGGACCGGATCCTGGGGAATGATGGCGATCTTCCGTCTCAGCTGTGTGAGAGGTACCTGGCTGATGTCCTGCCCGTCGATCAAGATCCTTCCTGCGGTCGAAAAATAACTCCATCATGGTCGAGAAACAGTAAATAACTGCCTATGAATGGTTATAGTTAAAAGTACACTTTACATGAACGCTAGTGTAAATGCACTTTACAAAAACACTACCTAGTATACATGCGCTTTACACGAACAATAGTATACATTTACACTTTACCATGAACAAAAACTAGTATACATACACATTACATGAACAATATAGTATCCATACACTTTAGAAACAAAAGAAAAACACTAGACACATTGTTTTACCGTCAAATAAATCGATCATTCGGAAGAGAGTCAGAGTGAGGGACGACTTCCCACTGCCAGTTCGTCCACAGATCCCGATCTAGAAGCGAAAAAATAAAAAAAAGTTTTAAAAAAAACATGCGACGACTGGCCATTATTATAATTCTTTATCCAAGTAGTCCGACAGGTTGTCCGAAAGTCTTTCGTGTAAACGGTTTGTAAAAAGAAAGAAAAAAATCCAACCACAAAATTTCATTACAATGTATAAATAAATAAATAAATAAATAGATTATATTGAGTTCTATTGAAGCAGACTATCAGGATGTATATACATAAATTCATAATCAGGTAGTACAAAAGGAGAGTACAAGTATTAGAGTACACGTATTAGAGTACAAGATTGTGTACAAAAACCAGAGCCAATTTTAACAAGAGTACAGACCATCCATCACTACTGCCACGTATACTGAGTACATATCCCGAGTACAAATGAAAAGGGTGAGTACAGAGGGAAGGAACACATAGACATCATACTGCGTGCATGTGAATCTGTAACTAATTAGAAGTGTTAATTTCGAAGGGTGATATTAGAAAATGTACTCGTACAAATTAGGCACACAGGCAAAGTAGGTACATAGGCAGAGACTCATGTACTCATGTAGAAATCTATAAGCTTGAATTATAGAAAAATGTACTCATGGAAATATAAGTGTCAATCATACAGACAGACGGAAAGATAGAGAGATATATAGAGAGATGGATGGATACATAGCTAAATTGAATGATAGATAGATATGTATGGATAGATATAGATAGATACATAGATAGATACACATACATAGATAAATAGCTAGATAGATTAAATATTTTACAAAGCCTACCTTTTCACCAGCGTTAAAGTGAACATCGACACCGTGAAGGACAGGGTCCAACGTCGCTGCGTAGCGAGCGTGGGCTCCCTCGAATACGATGTGCCCCTGGCTGGGCCAGACTGCAGGAGGACATAGCATGCCTGCAGAATCAAGGGTGGAGACAAGGTGTAACAAGGTGTAACAAGGGTGAAGACGGTGTAACTTTGTAAAAAAAAATTGGGGGATCGCCGATTTTCTGGAAGGGAGGGGGGCTCATTGGTGGGGCCATTAGAAAATGTCGTTAAACTATATACTCGTCCTTGTGTGGTATGCATATGCAAAAATAAATCAGTGTTCTCCTTTAAGATCATCATGTTAACCCCTAACACCATACTAGATTACCTGCAACCGTTACGCGGCGTATCTCCATTGCATTTACCAGGGTTACGCTAAAATAACAATTGGAGGAAATTACTAACCGTCGTAGTCTTCAGATTCTAGCTCCGTGTAAAAGGACGTCCGCTCGATGGCGTTCATCTGCATCTCCATATCGGCCGCCGTGCGGATCACCCAGTTGAGCATCCCCGAGACCTGTGGGGAATTCGAGATATAGGAACGATGTCAGACGTCAGGACGATGACCTCGATGACCCTGACTTCTTATTCATGACCCATATCAACTAATGATTGTGAACAACTTTGTTCATAGGGGTTGGGTTTTAGAAAGAAAAAAAAATTGACCGCTTGACTGTGACCTATATTTCCCATGAACAAGCATCGAATCCCCAACAAATGTGACCAACTTTTACCCCAGTAGTGTCCATCATACGAACAGACTAGACAGATAGAAAGATAGATATTTAGAAGGTGACACAATGGTATCGACCTTTAGGGAATTCGAGAACGCGTTACTCGCAGGTCATCGAAAAGATTTATTCAACCCGAGTGCACGCGAGTGAAGCTATGGTGTATCCTCTATGTATAATCGTTATTAACTGCTGCTGCGTCAACTCATTCGAGCCATACGCTAGCGACAATGTAACTATCTGCAATGACAGTGACATGTGACCAGAATGAAATACATCTCCGATTGAAAAGTGTGCGCAGAGTGGTATCGATGAATGGATGTATTGTCTTCAACAGGCTAGTAGGTTGTAGCATCGCTGACGGAAATTTTGGAATTGGCGCAACCGTTGACGAAGAAGACTTACTGTGACAGTACGGGTTAGTTATTCTCAGAAGGATCCTAGTATTTGGTCATTTACACTCTTTGTTAGAGTGGTCTTATCAAGGACCACTTTATGCTTAGAGTATAGCCTAAGCATAATAGAAACGTGAATTAGGCTATCAATATACATTGTGTAGCTAGGTGCACATGTGTAGGCTAGCCTAAGGAATATAGTGGCCGGGTAATAAGCGATATACCAAATATTAGACTCTCCTTTGAGAACTAGGGTGCCATGAAGTTCTAAAATTCTACAGCATTAACGAAAATAGTAATGAAATATTATATTTAATAAGAGGCAGAAGAAGTTTACTGTACACATGCGAAGATATTACGGCATGTCCTACGTAACAGACAGTTACTCATTTACGTGGTTAGGTTAGAAGAGCATATCAACTCTCAGTTACAACTGACTAAACCCAGTAAAGTAACCATGTCTCTTTACAGTGTGTCGTACATAAATAGTAGGTTACTACTAACTTTATACAACTATAGATAATAGCATGCCAATTGCAAACTAATTATTATTAAGTTTCTTAATTATTAGTAGTTATTATTTTTTTTTTTGTTAATTATTATTAATTATTGTCAACAAGTGAGCCCCCCCAGCACCTACAGAATAGAAACAATAAACACTTAATAACACTTAACAACCTAGGTAGAGCGATATAATTTCGTGCATTGTTTTTTCGACTACAGCGGCCGGACTACGCCATACGTGCGTTACATGACAAAAACGCCTACAGCCGCTGGAAGGATTAATACTCACACTGAGTGCGTAGGTTATGGAGAGTCCTACACTGCTGGCAGGGATCTGTCCAGCGACGCAGGAACCCATGGAAACGACCCCTGCTAGAAGAACGATCAAGGCGCCGATGAGGTCCTTTTACAAAAACAGAGTGGGAGGGGGGGAACCATTAATTAATATTACTTTGGAGAGGAAATCTTGTTAAACCTCTTTATAATCTTCAAAAACAAATCAAAAGGAGAGAATGCAAAGCTAAACATCAGTCACATGAATAAATAGCAAGCTACTACCGACACTTAAAATAAGTTGCTCTCAATATTGATTACTCCATGCAGGTTAATCTAGTCCAGGTTAATCATGTAAACTGTTTGATTTATTTTTTACAAAAGACCACGAAAACAATCACCGTCTCACGGGTACTATCTTGAGTCCTGGCTGGAAGATTAAAGCAGCATTCATCGCAAATAAACAATATACGAGGATTTTTTTTTAATTCTCTGGAATTTGGGGTGACACAATTTAGTCGAGAGCAACCTCGTGCTATCAAGTAACGGAGGACTCCGTTCACACGATCTTTAGAGGCATCTCCCTAGCTTTCACTATAAATTCAAACGATGCAACGCTAAAACTTCTCCAATAAAGTGTCTCTATCCTCTGACAAACATGTGTGCACATATCTTTTAAGCTGCCATCTCTGTAAGGCCTTATCAATCAATAGCGCTAAACAAAACACGAGGCTGCCATGGCCGCCGTTAAGTTAAAACTACGCCCTGCAAAACGATGTCATCGTTTGCAAATCGGGAAATTGTTTAAACTTTGACGATTCCCCCCCCCCACCAAGTGCGACGATCTGTGAGGACGATTGATGCAACTACGGCGGACTTCCTCCGACGATGGTGGTCAAAGGGATCGCATCGGACCGGTGTTTTGTTCTTTTCGCTATACTCACGAGCCTCGTTCCCAACCATCGGTTCGACGTCTGAAGATACAGATACGCAGTGTTGTTCTGTTCGATCTTCTTCAAAATGTCCTTTTCAAACCGACGCGTAACGCTGAAATGGAACGTTAGGTTGACTTGTTAAAAAGATACCTGTGCCATAGTAAGTATAATATGAACGTCCTCTTTCACGTCGAAAGGGTTTTCCCCAGAAAACTTGCTGGGCCATTCCTTTGTAGGGAACTTTCATCTAAACTATCCAGAAACCAAGTCCTCTGCACGGTCAATCTTTAAATCACTTTAAATGTTTACAAAGATAAGGCAGTTTTCTAAACTTAAATAAGAAGACGCACAATCCAAGGCTTTGCAAGTGGAATTTGTTTCAAATCTATGGAGCCAAATAAATACACAAATGCTCTACAAATGCCCATCGGGCCGCCAATGACATGGACAAAATGTGCAAAAAGACGGTTGTTAGGCTAACGGACCTAAGCTCTGAGACTGGCCAATTGGACACAAAAAAAAGATATCAAATTCAAGATGCAGTTCGCTGAATGGGCAAATATCAGGCATGGACCGAAAAGAGACCGACCGTTTCGCAGAGATGGTCTGCAATTTCACCATGGACACCACATTGTTTAGCAGCAATGTTTGGTATATGCTTCATGAAGTACATACATAACATTTGGGAAAGCGTGTATGTACCTGTGGGTGCGTGGACCTGCTTTTCTTTAATTTATAGGAAGAAAGTTGAAGTTTCACTTTTCAAGAAGATAAGAAAATGATAAGAAACATTATTTTCGCAACAAAATTTGTGGAAATACACGGTCAGATTTGTCCGTTCAAATAAACCTCTTCAGGCGAGTCTGATTCGTGTAAACCGAGCTTCAAATACATACTCAAATCCACAAGAAACATACTCACACATCCCTAACATACATAAGATACATACCCACAGTCATAAGATACATGCTCATATAACTATAAGATGCATATGCATACAGCGATAAGATACATACTCATATGCTCTGATGGTTGTTAGGCCTCCAAGAGATTCAGAAAAATGTGCAAAGACAGGGGAGCGGCTGATGGATTCCAAGCGCTGTAGTTCTCTGAATGAAATTAAAACCAAAATGAACAAGTGAGAATTTCTTTACAGGATTCTTCATAGAAATGGAAAGAGCAAAACAATGAAAAAATTGTCTCTAAACAACACAGTAGATAAAAGAACAATGTTTTGGTCAATTCTCAGATAATTATGTACTCTTACTCTTTTAAGATTTGATCTGCAGCAGAGCATTTATGTTGACCCAAACACCCTACAACTGAGGAATTATAATCAACACCCTACAACTGAGGAATT
>JAODAG010166627.1:0-14364 GCA_027574785.1 Orphnurgus asper
TGAACGTTCCATTACACTTAAAGGTAAGTTGTTCTGTACGATACATACGCAATGAACTGTAGAACATAGAATTTGCAGTATGTATAGTCTAGACTAGTCGATGTACTAGTTCGTTGTAATACTAGTACTACTAGTATAGGCTATGTTGTAATTTAGGACAATAATAAGCACGGAAATAAACAACCCTCGTATAAAGTGAGCGAGTCCACAGCTAAACACATAGAGCTGTGTGTGCCAAGGTCAGTCCTTATAATCCGGTGAGTACAGTCGCGCAAAGGGAAATAGGCAAATATAAAATGATAATTTTGAGGGTTTAATGTTCCCATATTTTTCATCGGAAATATCCTCTCTAACACCACAACAACCATATCTATTGGGTTTTTCCGACCTTTGGGATGAGTATCCTTTTCGTGTTTTAACTCGCATGTCTTGCTCGTTCGAGCCACGTTGTTTTATTACCGCCTAACACGCTATTCTATTGTGCCCGGGGAGCCTACACTCCCTGCGTGCACGTTCAATTGTTTTCTTTGTAGTATGTTCGCCCAACCATTCCACTTCCTTTGCCTACTAAATATTGGGGTTTTGGCGGGAAAAACCCTGCGTCACAGGGAAACGCTCCGTTCTCTGAGTTTTCTCTACTTAGACTTGTTTAGTAGCCCTTCCCTCTTTAAGGTTCTACTTCTTCCACATTTTCCTTAACCTTATCTGCGTAGGCTTGTTTAGTAGCCCTTCCCTCTTTAAGATTCTACTTCCACATTTTCCTTCCCCTTAACCTTATCCGCACCCTTAGCGGGAAATTTTAATGGAATTTGCCGATATTTAGGGGTCATACTTTACCTGTATTATGTATTCTTTTCCACAGGATTCTCATGGATTATCGTCTCGATAAGAAACAATCTTATAGAATTGTTCCATAGAAAAATATGTTAATAATAATTGGTTCTCGGTTAAAAAATATATGTGGTAAACACATTTCTGTTCATTCTAGTCGTTGTATAATTATATTTACTTATGATTATATATTTTTCACATGGTGTCTACATATGTTACTGACTCAAGATAAATGTTATGCATGCTAGTATTTTCCGTTAACATTTGATCGCTTCAGAATGGACATGTGTACATCGGGAAGATATGGGATCATAACGAGCTCCATGAGCACATGAGATCAGCCCATGCCGGCTCAGAGAGTTGAGGAAAAGAAATTGGGTTTGATCCGAACAAGGAAGATCATAAAATTCCAGCTTAGGGAGCCAGACACCGGCACGAGAGACCAAAAAACGGTTATCATTCTGTGGAGCTTCATCAAGATCACCCAGCCTGGAATCCGAGAGCCGGAGTCCGGCACCGAGAACAGGAGGCAAGATTTTGGAGCAGAGCTGGCTCCTGGCTACTTTGCCAGGATACCGGGAGGACAGTACCGAGAAGACGAGAAGACGAGTTGGGGTTACTGGCTTTGGTAATCAGGAGTTGCCGATGGGAAACTCAGACATCCCGGGCCCATTGCCAGCAGTTCAAGATATGGCTGCCAACAAACAAAGAGCACAGGATCCAAAAGCATGAGAGCATTCACTGTCCAAAAATTTACATCAAGTCAATCGGCAGGAGGCAGCCTCACCTTGATTGTTTCCAAGAGGGGTTTCTTCCTATCCAACAAAGATTCGATTAAGCCCGGTCGAAAAAGGGGAGAAAGGGGAAAGAAGAAGAGTTCTAAGAGGAAAAGAAGTACAAAGAGAAGGAGATACTCTTCCTCCACCTCAAGTCCTGATGCAGACTCAAAAAGTGAATCTTCCAGTACCACCTTCAACATTGGTTCAAGCAGTTGGAGGTCAAGGTCAGTGTCAGTCCCGCATGAGGAGAACCTGCACCCGGACCTACAGTACCGTTCCGTCCCATTTGACACTCTTCCGCATCCCAAACCGTCCCACTCATCCAAACTTCGTCACCTCTAAATTCCCCCTCTGCCAAACCGCAACTACAAACCAAACTCGTCCCCTATTATTATCAACAAAGACTCGTCCGCGCCGGACGCAAAGACGTCCCCAAAACACAATAGATTTAAGAGATACCCAAAATTGCGCCCCTGTTTATGCAAACAGTTATAGTCGATACTAGGCCATCGTGTGTATTGTAAATCCCGCAAGCCATTCATCAAAAGCCATTCATCAAAAGAAGGAATACTATAAGCATGATTACTAGTGAATTGTCATTTGCTTACAAAACTAAATTATTTGTTATCCCAGACAACTGTATTCACAGTGATATTCCACACATTCCATACTATATCATACAAGAAACTATAGCACCAAGTTGCCTCCAACGAACTCCAGCAATTGTGTCATCTTTCTTTCATATACCCTAAATCTAGGTCATTTCTGCAATTTACCATTGGAGCGACATCCGTTCCCCTTCCCAATCAAGTTAATATTCAAATTCAGATAAGATTTGAGTTCCACGATTTTGTTATATGTCTTGTATACAATTACCGAACCTCGACAAATCAATACTGCATGTTAGAACTCTGTACAGAAATTATTTTACCTATCAATCGTTCAACCTTTAATCCCATAAGCTGCTCTTTCATGCTATTGTTGACAACTCGTCACAATAGGGGACACTTTGGATCGTTCCATTTTATAGTGCATTTCAAACTCATCGGGAACTCTTCCCAAGTGTCCCCAAACCGTAGCACTGACGAGTTCAAGTGTCAAGTGGGACGGCTCGGTATAATAGTATGATGGACAATTCGACACAATGTGTCTTCAGGAAGAAGGTTTGTGGACCATCGTCCTCAGACAGTGCTGACAACAGATGCATCGATGAAAGGTTGGGGAGCAGCCTGGATCACAGAAGTAGCTTCTGGCATAATTATGGAAGAAAAGTCTAAGAAACAGGCAGTTCGACAGGCAATCCTATTTTGAGCGAACAAGCTCAAAGATCATCACCTATTAATTATGTCGAACAACTCCACGACAGTAGTCTACATAAACAAACACGGACATCCAGCCTATTTATTCCAGAGATCAATTGCAATCATCTCAATATCTCATAAACAGCCTCTCATCTGAGAGAGAATGTAGTGGCAGATGGTGTCTCGGGGAGTGTTCAGTAACAACAAGTTCTGTCTCTCCCTAGTGTGGGCGGATTACGTTTTCTGGGTATATGGAAGACGTCAATAGGCATATTTGGGACAGAGGAAAATGCTCAGCTACCAATATTTGTTAAAAGGTTTCATCCCTGGGGTCTGGAAGATCGATGCTCTTTCATTCTATTATACAGAGCTAAAGATGTATGCCTTACCCCCCACTATGTCTCATCTGCAGAGTGATGACCCTTTTCAGAAGTTCGATCACAATTGATAGCACCACACAGGCCCTTCCCTTGGAAGAAATTGCTCCTCACTCAAGTGAAGGGCAGGATATGGCCCCAGAATCTCTAATCCTGGAGATTGTCAGGAAGCATCTACAAGCAACAGGCCTTCTACCTCAAACTGGAAGTTGCAGCAAGGTCAAGGAGAAAGTCCACAGTTACGACTTATGATACAAGACTGGAGAGTAATTTCTTCCTCTGGACAAAGGATAACTCTTTTGATCTCTGGATGCCTCCACCTCAGTGAAACATTCTCCTTGATGTCTTCCTTCAGGGATGGAAAGCCATAGCTGCAGTTCACAAAGGATTTCCAGATGGTACCTCTCTCAGATAACCCTTTTTGCAGCCATGTCATAAACATAGGCCTACGGGTCAGGGGGCATATGCCACCCCCCAATTCGGGCAAGAACGGTGGACCCATTCGGGCAAAATGAGACAGCCTAAATGATAAGTTATGTGTATGCCCTTTATGCGGGCCATGACTACTCCAGAGAAATTACTTCAGTCTACATATTGTATAACTATGTAACTATTTTGCTAGTGTCATCAATAGTAAGGCCGTAATATTTCATATTCGGCTATGATGTCGTTCTCAAAGTGCACTTATTATTGCATCTAGCAAAATTTCATGGTGAATCATTTCTTGATCGTTGGGAAACCTTGATTTGACAAGTAAATCTTTCAGATTTGCATCCCTTTTATAGGCAATGATTGGTTGGTCGGGAAAAAGATTCGACAGGAGCAGGAGTTCCGTTAACAGTTGCCAGTGCTCTAAAATAGCCTGTGTTAGATGCTGGGTTTTGACATGAGTTGTGTAGATTAGTTTGAAAACAAAAGGTGGACTTTTTGTGTCGTTTTGTTCGCTAGGTGTTGCTTTCGATTTTCGAATGATATGCGTGGCGGTAGAAATTTCTTCTTCCTTATAGTTACGAAGCAGAAGTTTCTCCTTAATCAAACGGGTTTCTTTTTTCCAAGAAATCGGTCTCATTATTGCAGAGACGTGCGTATCTCAGTAGTTACCCTTTAATAAAGCCTTTGAAGGTGGTGAGTTAGTGTAGAGTTTCTGTCGAGGTATTGGAAGGTTTCTGTGGGCTTCCTGTAGATTTTAGTATCTATTAGCCCAGATGTCTGAAACCTGTGACCTTTAAAGATTTTCAAATCTAGGTAGGTAACCTCTGAGTCGTAGATTTCTGCAGTGAACTTTAAGAAGTGATGAATTTTATTCATCTTGACCATGAGTTGGTTAAGTTCAAATAGTGTTGTATAGCAGTAGGATGTCATCTCTATATCTAAGCCATTTGTTGATTTTGGTATCTGTCGAGATTATCTGGATTTCAAATCTACCTTTACAACTACTTTACCTTACATGAACCAATGTATAGCCTATTATTTACTGCAGCTCTACTCTAGCAAAAACCTAGCCTAGAAGCTGGTCACCCCAGCTCCTGAAGCCCCACATGTTGCGCATCCTTCATTCCTATTTTTGCTACGTGTTACGTCGGTAGGCAGTTCTACTATTAGGTAGTTTTTGCGTATTCATAAGTTAGTTTTGTGAGTAGGAATTTAGAGTTTCTCCGTGAGGTGTAGGTAGAAGGCTTTTGCGAGTTTTTTCTTTATGACGATTCGGAGAAGTCTTGGAAGGTGTTTTTGCAGGAAAAAGTTTTCGTTCACGGGCATGGTAAGTCTGCTCTCATAGCCTAGCTTAAGCCTACTGCTGTGTTAGTGTAACTGGCATAGTAGGTGAAGACACTAACATTAGGCCAGTGTAGCTGGCATTGGGCTCGGGGAGTTCATTTTCACGATGGATTTAAGATCCAGGGATATTGCACAGGAAAGGTGCGACATATGCAAAACCTTTCGCCCGTTCACGGTTTGGGACGCACACTCCAGCTTGGATTCCCCGTGTGTAATTTCGTTCATTACACTACGTCGAGATGGGCTTCACTCAGAGAGGAGAGGATCGCTCCAGTCACAAAGAAACTGAGGAAGACAGGGTCGTCGTCTTTGCCATTTTCAGGGACCCCCAGAGGCAAGGGGACGACAAGGAAATCGCCAGGCGGCGTGAGGTTGAGGACCTCCGAGTATCGGCGGGGTCGGTAGAGTCAAGAGCTCCGGCGGGGCTGGTGGAGGAAACGGAGCCGGCGGGGGCAGGTGAAAAAAATGGAGCCGGTGGAGGCAACTGCTCCGGTAGACGCAACAGAGCCAGTGAAGGAAAGGTAGAGGCATCAATTCCGACGGAGCCGGTGCAGGCATCTGGGCCGGTGGAGGAAACGGAGCAGGTGGAGTCAACTGCGCCGGTAGGAACAACGGAGCCGGCGGAGAAAACTGCACCAGTAGAGACAACGAAGCCGGTGGAGGAAACGGCGACGGTAGAAACGGAGCCGGAGAGTTTCACAGCTACGGACCCGATGGGGCCGTGAGAGTCGAGAGGTACGGCATCGTGGGGGCCGACGGAGCCGGTGGTAATGAGGAGGAGACAGTCAGTGAAGAAGAATAGGAGCCGCGGGGGTGACCCGGAAGCGGTCGTTTTCGTCGAGACAGCCGCAGAGCCCCAAGGTTTGGCGAATTTAATGCCTGAAGAAAAAGGCACCGGCAGATCCGGCAGTGGACCTCCTGAGAGCATTGATGGCTCCATTGGAAAGTGAGACCAAGAACCCGATTATCTCGGCGGAAACGGGTCCGATGGATGAGGAAGGAGTAGACGAGTATGAGTATGATGAAGGGTTGGAAGAGCCTCTTTTGGGAACGGACATCTCGAAGATGATGTTCGAGAAGGCAATCTTGATTGTGAGGAAACATCTTGAGTTCGAGGAAGCAGAGCCGCAAGTCGACCCAAAGAAGAAAACCTCCAAACTATCTTTGAATAAGATTGCGAAGCCAATACCTAAAGAACTCCCGGTAGACGTGGAGTGCAGCGAGAGGTTTGCGGCCATAGCTGGAATGCAGAAATGGTCATCCTTCCCCAAGGAAGCAACCAGCACCTTTCAGGTGGAGGATGAGGCGAGGAAAGATCTTTTCTCAACGCCAGGAATGCCTCCAGAGGCACTCGAAAGATTGAGGATGTTGGAAGTGGTAGACCAGAGAGGCCAGTTTGTCTCTAGGCAGAAGAGGAGAGTGGATCATGAGTGGAAAAACCTTGATCGAGCGTCAAGAGTAGGGCTGAAGTTTGCTTCCTCTCTTTTACTGAAGTTTTGGGAAAAGCACTATCACAGAGGCAAGAAGGAGATATAACGAGAAAAGTCGTAAGCGTCTTGGTTTCGTTGTTGGGGCCGATCTCGAGACTAATCTTCGACCAGTTCGCCAGAGTGGTGGTGAAGGTTTCGCAGGAGAGTCGTCTGATGGTCCTGGACTCCTTGTTTTGGACTTCGTTGGACGTTAAGAAGAAGTTTCAGGATCTCCCGATATCAGGTTCGGATGTATTCGGGGTAAGTTGGGGACTTGCTCCAAGATGAAGAAAGGAGCTTAAGGAGTCGGATCTGAATGCAGTTTGCCGATGTCCGATGAGGGCGTTTAAGAGGCCAACGGTTTCCCCAACCGGAGAGAGGGTTGGGAGGAGTGAGGAGGAGTCCGACGCCCCAACGGAGTCACACAACATTCCCCTCGAGAGGAAGACCGTTCTTTGGAAACAAGGAGTGAAGATCCAGGGAGGCAGGCCCTAGGTATGCCCACTCCACCGGGGGCCTTCCGGTGGGGGGAGGCTCAAGTGGTTTGGGGACGTGTGGGAAAGAATTGCCCCAGGTTCATGGGTACTGGAGGTGATAAAAAATGGCTATCACATAGAATTCACCAGTCAAGGGGGGATGTTCAGAGGTCAACACCGGTACCCAAGGACCCAGTTCAAAGGAAGGCACTGGAGCTGGCTATAGAACAGCTGTTGCAGAAAGGGGTAGTGAGAAACGTGTTGAATGGAGATTCCCTATACCGGTCAATGTTCTTTCTAACACCCAAGAGACCGGGAGAGTGGCGTCCGATCCTAAGACTCAACCCACTAAACAAAGGTTACATAACCCCAAGAGGATTTCTGATTGAGACCCTGTCAGTCATTATCCCACTATTGGAAAGGGTATGTGGGCAGTAAACCTGGACCTACAGGATGCGTACCTCCACGTGCCCATTCACAGAGATTCACAACGGTTTTTGGCGTTCGTGGCGCTCCCTTTCGGCCTGTCATCTGCCCCGAGGGTGTTTACAAGGCTTACGAGATCAGTGGTAGCTTTTCTCATAAGACAGGGGATCACGTTGTTCTCCTACACCTACGATTGGCTGTTGGTGGCAAAGTCAGAGGAAGGAGCTCGTCAAGACCTGGAATTCACAGTAGCCCTTCTTCTGGAGCTAGGCTGGCTAATCAACCGAGAGAAATCAGTGTTGGTTCCCACTCAGAACATAGATTACTTTGGAACGAAATCGCTTTTCCCAAGGAGGCGAGAGTGCGAAATCTCGAAAGATTCATTCAAGACTTCGTCAAGAAAAGAGTACGCCCGGCTCGAGATTGGCTGAAACTACTAGGATATCTAGCGATATCTAGTGGATGTGGTCCCCCTTTGTCGTCTATGAATGAGACCAATTCAACACTATCTGAGGCAAAGATACACTCCAGTATTGGATCCTTTATTGAAGATGGTAGTCTTGGAGGAGGAGGTTTTGCCCCACCTAGCCTGGTGGACCGTGGCACACAATGTGAGCGCGGGGATTCCGTTCCAGGATCACCATCAGTTAACACCAATTACAACGGATGCGTCACTCACAGGTTGGGGCGCGTCCTTGGAGAACGAGACGTCGTCAGGAACCTGGTCTCATCAAGAAGGGATGTGCCACATCAATCTCTTGGATCTAGAGGCAATAAAGAGAGCAATAGAGGTTTGGGCTCCAAGTTTGGCAGGTCACAGGATCACAGTATTGTCAGACAGTTCGACGGCGGTGTTTTACGTCAACCGTCAAGGGGGGACGAGGTCCAAGAAAATGTGTCAGGATCTGGGAATAGGCCTGAGAGCGGCTCATCTGGCAGGTACAGAAAACACGATGGCGGACGCCTTGTCACGGGGACGTGTCGACCAGAGCAAATGATGCCTGGCTCATAGTTGGGCAGATCACGTATTTCTCGTGTTCGGTTGTCCAAATATAGATCTGTTTGCGACAATGGCCAACGCGCGCCTCCCAATCTTCTGTTCGAAGAGATTCGAGGAAGAGGCGTGGGCGAGAGACGCACTGTCCCTCCAGTGGGACGGCTTGATAGCTTACACGTTCCATCCATGGTGCTTGATTTCGAGAGTCCTAACGAAGGTAAAGGGTCGAGGATGGTGCTGTTGCTGTAGCACCTTTTTGGCCGAATCAACAGTGGTTCACTACGTTGATATACCTACTGGTGGACTCCTCTTCGTCTGCCATCGGAGAAAACCTTGATCACTCAGGACAAAGGTCGAGTAGTGCACCAATACCTAGAAAATTTACGTCTTTGTGTCTGGAAGGTCTCCGGAATAGGATGCGACAGGCTGGCGTTTCGACGGAGGCTATGAAAATCGCGATCAAGTCGCGACGTCCCTCAACGATTAAAACATACTCCCACATACTCCCACATACTCCCGTTTTTCTATGGTCGACGAAGAACAATTGCAATTCAGTGGAAGCGTCGGTGAGCAAGGTGGCAGACTTTCTTACGCTACTGTTTCAAGAGGGTCTACAAGTGAGCACGATACGAAATTATCGGTCAGCGATTGCCTCGGTGCATGGAGGGTTTGAGGACGGTTCCACTGTGGGAAACAACGAAATGATTGTAAGGCTTTTGAGGGGAATGTTCCACTCGAGACCTCCGGTGAGAAGGCTTTCCCCATCCTGGTCGATTAATGAAGTGTTAGTAGCCTTGGCGAAACCTCCTTTTGAGCCAATGGGATCGATTTCCTTACAGCTGTTAACAATCAAAACGGTGTTCTTGGTGGCTACCGCAACAGCAAGAAGGAGAAGTTTTGTACATGCTTTGACTCTGAAAAAAGGCTATTTCAGATTTGATTCGACGGGAGTGTCGCTATTACCGGACCCAGCCTTCATAGCTAAGAACCAAACAGCGGCTGTTACACCAGCGAAGATTTTCCTCCCTTCGCTGAAGGAATGCTCCTCTGTTTTTGAGGATAAGCTATGCTGCCCGGTGAGAGCATTGAAATGGTACATACATCAAACGAGTTCCAGGAGAACATCGGACCAGCTTTTTATTATCCCAAGGAGCCGTTCGGTCCAGCATCCAAGGACAATATCTCTCGATGGATTGTTCAACTAATCAAGGAGTATGGGAACCCATCGGGGAAGGTACGGGCCCATGACTTGAGAGGTCAAGCATCGTCAAAGCTTGGTTCAGAGGTATCTCTTTGGAGGAGATATTGGCGGCGGCGTGGAAGACCATTTCACAGCAAATCATCTTAAAACAGGGGGAGGGTGTAATTGTGTCTGAACATTCATACCGTATTTAACAGTTGGTAGATGGTCATGCAAATATATTACAAAAATTCAAAGTCATGCCAGAAGACTTGCAACCACTGAGGTTGTCCAACCCACAAGGGTCTCTAGCAGCAACTCCCAGGTCAGAGGGACGACTATAGTTACTTAATAACAATATGTTGACCGACATTACATGTAGCTACTGTACATGTAGCGAAGTAGGCCTGTTACGATATTACAATATCGGCAAACAACTGTGAAAATTATCCAACAACAACAATATGTTGACCGACAGTACATGTAGCTACATGTAGCGAAGTAGGCCTGATGTTACGATAATACATTATCGGCAAACAACTGTGAAAATTATCCAACGACAACAATATGTTGACGGATAGTACATGTAGCTACATGTAGCGAAGTAGGCCTGTTATGATAATACAATATCGGCAAACAACTGTGAAAATTATCCAACGACAACAATATGTTGACCGACAGTACATGTAAGCGAAGTAGGCCAGCTGTTACGATATATATTACAATATCGGCAAACAACTGCGAAACTTATCCAACGGCAACAATATGTTGACCGACAGTACTACTGTACATTGAAACCTTCAACGCCATCGCCCAGCAGATGTCTACAAGTGGGAATTTCCCCTCTGCATCATTCAGTTTACTTGGGTGATTTGCATGCACAGTGCATGTACAGTACTAGCTTTTCCTGTGTACATAATGCTTACATGTGCATGTACAGTATAGGCAAATGATATAGCCAGCTTCTCTGACTAAACGTTACACCCCACAAGAAAGAAAAAAACACCAAAAAAAACCTTTTACAACAATTTGTTAATAGTTTGCTGGTTAATTAGTTTGAACATGACCACTTGTTTGAGAATTGTGCCATTGATTGAACATATAGCAAAACTACTTTTGTGGCAATCAGACCGGTTTCAATAAGAGACACATTCACAGTGTAACACTGCATACAATACATAACTGAGTAATGCTATGATTGCACAATGTACAGTAGTAAACAAACAGTAGATCGCTGGATTTGAAGGCTGTAAGAATTTCTAAACCGTCAACATCATGGACTTCAAATATTTGTGGTACTGTAAGACTACCTCAAATTTAGTGTATATGGGTGTATTTATAGATACTGTACTATCCTATCCCCTAACATACAGTACTCATGTATAGGTATCCTATATTTGAGGTGGTCTTACGTGGAGCATAAATACCTCAAATATACTATATATGCATGTGTAATACTTGCCTATACCTACAGTGTACCCTAACTTATACATATTCATGTATGTAGGTATCCTATATTTTAGGTGGTTTTACTCTTACAGCCTTTGCCTCAAATATACTGCAGTGAATACATACATGTGTATGTAGATATTAGCATATCCCCTAACTTATAAATACTCAAGTATGTATGTATCCTATATTTGAGTTGGCCTTACATGAAGCATACTGTATACCTCAAAGATAGTGTATATACTAGCCTATACACCAATACATATACATACCCATGTATGTATCCTATATCTTTACATGAATCATATACCTCAAATATAGAGTACTGTACTGTACGTACACGCATAGCATATCCGTCAATGGCGTCACTCATATAGCATCATTAATGACATTCCACTGTTATTCCAATACTGTATACAAGGTGCGTCGATACCGATATATCGACTACAGTATATGCTGTGTATAAGTATGGTCTGTCGGTATGACCAAAACCAAATATTGGGATACTGTACCAATAAGAAGATACCGATACTACTATTTCGCGAAAATGGTAAACATGGTAAGGACGGTATTGGATATATTGGTATAAACTACTGTAAGAGTATGGTACAAGGTGCAAGCACAGCATATGCTCGATTACCAATGGTTTTGATTTATTCGGTATTGGCTGAAGCGATACCATCGGTATACATATCTGTGATACCGAGTATAGTATATATCGTCGGACATTACAATATCATGTGATCATTTCATTACTGATATGTACATACATGTGCAGTACAGATCAGAATTGTCCATCTATTGCATACCAAATAATAAAAATAATGGTATTCCCTATAATCACCAAAACTTACTCAGTTACTGGCTTGGGGATTTACTACTATACTTTGCATTTTGCGATAGAGAACTATGGGGAAAATCCAACGGCAATCTCGAAGAGAACCCTGTAGTTATCTACCCGTGTATGTATACACAATTTCTCTGGAGGATAGCGTGCACAGGCTAGACTAGACTAACCATGCTGCTTGAGAGAAAACATTGATACAATTTTTAATTTTTTTTTAATTTTTATACCCCAATAAAAAAAAAAGGAAGTCAAAGAGAACTCCCTCCAAATAAGGTTCATTTAAGCAAAGTATAACTATAAATCCATAAAAATCCCAAAAGAAGGGAATTTCCAGTGAGTAGTACTATACACACCCAGTGAATACATGCACCAAGCTCAGAGAATATGATGAAAGGGCCGTCACCAGAGCTTGACGCCGTGGAGATGGTACAGTAAAGGTCAAGTTCTTGGGTATAGTATTAGTAAGCTACAATTGGTGTAAACAAGTAAAACAGTGATGGAAAATCGACTTAAAATATTGCTTTTCCAAACATATCGGTTTCATAAATATCGATAACTATTCAAAACATTGGTATTCAGAATAAAAACATCGGAATTTGACCGCACCTGGTAATTATTCTCATGCCGAAACGGTATACCAACGATATCAAACCAATAAAACTATCCTTGCACCAAGCTTCCTCATTTAATTCCGATGCTTATTTCCGAAGAACTACTGTACAGAACAATGTATCTCGAGTTGATACGGATCCAGAGCTACATACTGTGTAGTATACTGTGCAATGGAAAACCCTGCTCATGCCCTTTCAACTAACAGTACAGCTCACGAGATACTGTACCACGCTTTATTCTATACAATACATGATTGAGTTGTCGTTCACGATCAGTATATACATACAGTACATGTATAGAGCTGTACAATCTAGTGGCTATGAAATGAAGCTTGTATATAAGGCACGGTGATAGCGACACAGTACAACCGATATTATTAATAAAAAAGATTTTGAGACAGCTGGTCTCACTTCATGCACCTAGTAGTATAATGTACTTGACGATTAATACTCTTTCACACCCAGTAGACCTGTTTACTTGCCTATCTAGTAGTACGTACAGTAGTAGCCTACTATACTACTATTAGTACTAGTCTAGCACATATGTTCTACCTACTAGATTTTTACGGTAAATATCAAAATAATAATGGAAGGAAAAGTCTGAGCATTGCATCGCACATTATTTGCCAACTAATGTAATGTTTCAAAATACAGTATATACTATAATTTGTATAAATGTATGACTATGAATATATACTACCCACACTATTGCTTCCTCGTCCTACAGTGTAGTCACTGCCGTAGCCAGGTCACAAAGCCATTAGAATAGTACAGTAAATTGTAACACTAGTCTACTATTACTGGTTATTGTTGCTCTAGTCTCACTGTTGTATACATGTGTCTGGCCAGTACTAGTAGTACTAGTAATATTGATGGCCGATGTTGGTCCATTGCTACGGAACCGACTGAGATTAAGAAGCCCACACCAATTCCCAGCCTTAGAAATTAGATTAACAACAGTAACATAGTAACACTCAGTAACGTAAGTTAGTCATCATATCCATGCATGCAAAAATTAATCGATCACTCCCGGCCTTACTTAGTCACTCATACCATAGCACTACCTCAGTCTGCAGTGTGTTCCCCTATCACACTGAACTACGTATATAGATGCATACATAACGTTATGACGAGTTTGATTTGGATCCTAGTACTACTACTACTACTACTACTAGTACTAGTACTACTACTACTCTAGTACTAGTAGTACTACTAGTAGCAGTACTGCAACTTTGGTTAGACTAAACCCTTACCTTATTGCTACAAAAGTCTTCGCCTAAGCAATGGAATTTTACAAAACAGCCAAACTGTGCTGGTGTAATTCCACTTAAGCAGTATCACCACAATGCTGGGTCCCGTTGTTCCGCAGACTTCCTCGAGTGTATCACTATCAATCAAGTATCATTCATACCATTTCCAGGTTTAAACACTTCACTGTAAGCCGGTGTCTTCGGTTAACCGTCCCATCATCTTTCCATCGGTTATCATCATATTAATGTGTGGGGGAAACCGGAACCGTGGTGTACAAATTGTAATACAACGATTATGTACGCAATATTGCGTATGCAAGTGATCTACGGGGTTTTAGTGTATTAAGTAAGCTTGTTTGTAAGTCGTTTCATAACCATAACGCAGTGTGTGTGTGTGTGTGTGTATGCATACAACGAACGCAAAGTACGAATTCGCGCGTTCGTATAATAATAATTATGATGATATGTTGTTGATATCCGCGCGCGCGAGTATCTCGGTGCGTGTACGCAGAGGTGTACGCGCAGGGAGGTAGTATTTACATGCACATATGCACATGCACATATTTACATGCACATATGCACATTCACATATTTA
>JAODAG010166849.1:0-14362 GCA_027574785.1 Orphnurgus asper
ACTATGGCCTCTGGTACGTTTATTGTTCGACCAATTGAAAAAATCATGGAACGTCAGCCTATCAAAACCATGGACAAATTTAAAAACCTGCAAAAGATCACCCCGAAGACGTCTCAGTTCCAATGTAGTAAGCTTCAGATGTAACATTAATAGTACTAGTACTACTACAATACTACGTTTTTAATAGTACAAGTACTGTAACTGGTGCTACAACTTAGTACTAGTACTACTGTAACTAGTAGTAGTACTAGGGTGAGTTACTGTTGTTAAATGGTTATAATACTATTCCACTAGTAATACTACTAGTTTTACCACCTGTGGTAAGGCTACAGTACTTTATCTTTATTGTTTTATAGTCTTTATTGTTATAGTCTTTATATGTTATAGTCTTTATTGGTTCCAATAATGAAGTCTCCAGAAAGTACTGTACGTACTGTAAATAATGCTGCCAAGTTGGCATTCACAAATACTACACAATATCATGGCAGTCAGCGTTGATTTTAATCTGTAATTTCAAGTGTATCTAAATACTACCAAAGTAGTAAATTATCATTTGATGGCATTTTTTGCCCTTAGCGGTATGGTAAAAAACCGGTATGTTCTTCAGGTTTCAAATATTGTGTATGTACATTTGTAATGTAGATACTAGCCTATCCCCTAACAAGTCATGATCAAATAATTATATTGTGGCTATATTTGAGGTGGCCTTACATGAAGTATATATACCAAATTATCCATCTTTGTTCTTTTTGAACAAAGCGTCATGCTATCATGTGATGGATGAATTTTGTGGCAGTGTGCGTATGTAACATTGTGTACCTCATTTTCAATAAAATTTTCGAACAAAATTATGAGAAGGTGGATTGAGGGCTATGCATGTGGGATACAGCTGACTCATCGTTATTATATTCTGGGTCACGAATTGCATAAGAATTTGCAAATATGCTAGAAACATTACGAATTCCATACATAATTTTGTATAATGTGCTTATAAAAAGCATCTTCTTACACACTGCGTGGATATGTACTGTACGTAACATCAATTAAAATGCTTCAACCAATGACAGTCGTGCTGCTATGTAAATTCATCCACTGCATGAACCATTCTTGTGCAGACATTCATCCACAGGTTCTACAATATTAATGGTAGCAGTATGCATGCATTAATATTCACTACACGTTTTGTCACTAAGACCGACTGGCCCTCAAAACCAGGGGAATGATCACCTCTTTATCTCTAATCATATATAAACAAGGGGCAAGACTCGGAGGAAGCCACAAAACCGCTCTCATTGCTATTTTACTGTTGCAGCCAGCATGGAAATAACACATCCATCTATTCCATCAGAGTGAACCAGAGGTGTGACTCCTTGATTGATTACAAGCTTGAATGTTTGTTTAGGGCCGGATTGAGTTTCTTTGCTGGTTCGAGATGTAAGTGCGTTTGCCCCAAACGACATGTTCGCCGCATGTGGACGCAGCCTATAGTGACTACAGTAGGCCTAGTTCAACGATAACAGTATCAATTACTCGACACTTGCAGTTGATCTTTCTTCAATTGCTTCTAAAATACTCTGAAATGTATGCTTTGGCAATCTATATCTTCAGACCATGACTCTCAAATTCTCTGTTTGTTACAACATCTGCAAAGTTGTCGTAAAGTAATGCAAGAAATTACGCACAGTAAGCTTCGTGTAAAATGGGTGGGGTGGAGATCTGGTATCTACAGCATGACTTATATACACTGGATCATATGAATGCACTGTACGTTTAAAGAGGTTCGGTCAGAAGCACTACAGTAGATACTGTCGTGCATTTTCATTTGTGGGGTGATTTCATGGTATGCATTGACCCCCCCCCCAAGGGCTGTAGTATGGATGGTGCATCAAGCTTATCATTGTCTACTGTACTGGCATGCAGTTTCCTTTTGTACATATGAGAGGGTGTACTCCCTAAAAATGTAATTGTTTCGCTTTCCCACGCGATCATCTTCTCAGTCTCTTACCTCGGCGCACCTGGTAAAGCTGCCTCATACCTCACGATCAAGTCTTTCTTTTATTTGAAGGGTCGATAAAGATAGAAGCGGTGCAATTTCAGCCAATGAACTTCAACAGGCGTTATCAAATGGTAAGTTTGACATTGGGTAGAATTTTTCCGATACTGGTAGAATTTAGGGTATTTGTGGTTCAGGATCCTTTTTGAGGACATTGTCCTAAGTTCTGATCCTTATTATCGATACTATACGTATACCATCAGCGGGTTGTCACTGCAAACCTGTATACACTGATATGTTTGGTAAGTTCTTATGATGTCAGTTGATGTCCATCAAGTTCAACTGCTCCGGGTCATCATTTAAGCTATTATGGACATGTGGTATACATGTGCAGTTGATAAGGTTAGTGTAGTTCATCAAGGGTTAAGAAGCCACTTAGACTTATAAAACAACCCTGTCTGTCTGTCTGATGAAAACAGGCTTCAACTAGCCTAATTCTCTTTCAACCAAGTTTTCCAGACAGCAGGCTTGTAGCCATCAATCCCATCATGGTCCTGCGACTGCCATTTTAACGTCCCCATCTGACAGACAGAGCGAAACCTTCCATCTTTGACCACTTTCTCAAAGACCGAGGGGAAGCAAGAGAATCCTGTTTTTCACCGATGCATTGCAACCGTGCCGAGCAAAGTATGTTACGAACAAGGATGCCCATTTGAAACCCAATTAATAAACCCGATGAAAGTTTAACTGAATCACTAGACACCACGATGGAAGACCAGACTCATTACCACTGCAGTGCAGCTGTGCTGAACAAGTAGTCGTCTGTGCTGAACAAGTCATGCTCGGTGATTGAAGCAGAAAACCGTTTGGGTATGAAGCGGAGGCTCGGATGCAATCACACTCTAAATCATCTCCAAGAAATAATCTGGTCGTAAAAAAAATAATGATAATTTCGGTTGGCGGTACAAAGCATGCAGTGTCTGTCGCCATCCTCTGTAGTTCCGTTTAGTATTGTAAGAATTAAAGAAACCCTGTACAGGTTTTGGATCGTGGATGAACAAGCCTTCACTCTTTGACCGATGTCCAGAAGTAATCGAGGAGGGCATGTGACCGACCGTCCCATGGATCCTTCCGCTCTTTAACGTCCCCAATCCGGACGGACGCGAGTGTGTTCCTCGATCTTCGACCCACTTTCTCGACGAACGGGGGGAGGTGGGGAACGTGGCAGCAACCTGTTCATCACCACTGCAATGCAGCTGCATCGACGTTGTGTGTTCCGCTGATGTGCGAGATGCTTTCAAAGAAAAGTTTGAAGGAAATCCATGTCATTTAAAATGGAACATGAGCTGTTAATTGAAGTTGGGGTTTGCCCTAACAATGTCGACTTTGTTTCGATCATTACTTGGCACCTGGAAAATCCCTGGTTACCAAACATCTTATTAAAATGATCATCTCGCTTGATATCAAAAGGAATGTCTTAACTTTTTAAGAATAATCAAATCAAATTGCCGACGCAAGTTACTCTTTGGAATCAGATTGAAAAAACCCACACCCCACAGTTGAAGTAGTACCAGTGTAGTAGGGAAGGACAATTGCACCGTTCTTCCGGTGTGCGAGCTATAAATAAAAAACAATTCCTCTTTTCCAACATAGGTTCATGGACGGCTTTCAACCCAGAGACGATCCGAATGATGATCGTTATGTTCGACAAGTCTAACCAGGGAACGATCAACTTCCAAGAGTTTGGCAGTCTTTGGAAGTACATAACCGATTGGCAGAACACGTTCAGAAGCTACGACCGGGACAACTCGGGGTCAATCGATAAGAACGAACTAAAGACGGCCCTCACGAGTTTTGGTGAGTTCCTGCCGAGAAAAAAAATTTTGTGGGGTGTTTTTCTTTTCTCTGCCTCCCGTTCGAAGGGGGTTAGAGAAGGATATTTTCGGATCCGTTTCGTCGGACAAACCTTTCGGTTCCACGACGGGCCTAGAATACAGCCCCCTCCCCGCCCCCTCAAGATCGGCCTCACAAGCAACACAACATGAATTTCATCATGGTGAGGGGGCCGTCTTCGAAAAGTATACCTGGATATACGGGGTGTGCGTCCATATATGGCCAAGGGGAGGCCTGGCATCCAGCCGGGGCGTTTGTGTGTCGGCCTGTGTCGTAACAGAAGTATCGTTAAAGCATTGTCGGTCAACGCACGGAAGATGTCATCAGATAATGTGTTAGAGGGAGGCAGGTACACTAACCACATATGTGAAATCATGTACCACACTCCGGGGGTGGGGGGGGAGGGGTGTTCATAGAGTTTCGTGCAAATTGGTGGGTTACAAAAGTTGTGGTTAACATTGTCAGTTCGACATTTGTAGGCTATCGTCCTGACAAGTAATGTAATATTTTGCTAATTATAGTTGTTTATTTCCCTAGTCTAGACCTGAATAATTGTCACTGTCAGTTAAGTTTTCCTCTCTGTGTTTGTAGGAATGACCTACCGTACCAAGCATGTAATATTGTGTTAATGCAAGTCTAGACCTGAATAATTTTCTACGGAGAATTATTAAAAACGAAGTGCTACGATGAGTCTTGGAAGAAATAATTTTCTACTTATTAGTTAATTAGTTAAACCTGCCAGTGGGAGGTTAGTCGTCAGTCATCGGTTCCCTGCAAAAATTGCGATCAATGTCGTCTCGACGCTTCGTGTCTTACAGGTTACAGGTTGTCGGATCGTTTTTACGACATTCTCATCCGCAAGTTTGACCGAGGCGGCAGAGGGACCGTGGCCTTCGATGACTTCATCCAGTGCTGCGTCGTCATTCAGGTACGGCCGGGCCCGCGTTCGTGCGTGTGCGTCTCTCCGGATGCGCCCTTCCGTAACGCGGTTTGCTTCTGATCTGAGGTCGAGTTCCAACCCGAGTTCTCAATGTAAAGATATATTATTACGTGTTAGCCCTACTGGTGACCAAAGTTTTCTCGGGGAGGGAGGAGATGGCACACTACGACCATTAATAGGTACTTGGAAGTGGGTGTTTCCCTGTAAAACTTGCATTTTGTAGCTAGGGGGCCACCCGGAGGGAATGGAGTTTTAAAAAAATATAAAATCAGTAACGAGGCAAAAACGATCCTCAAATCTTTTTTTTCCATTTGGGTCGCCAATGCAATCTGCGCGGACCGGTAAATATAACCCATACGTATAACCGCAGTCAAACATGTACGTTTGGAAAGTGACCGAATGAAAAAGAAAGAAATTACTTTCTCTCTCTCTCTCCTCTTACTAAGTTTGCTTTTTTTTTCTTTTTTTTCGACACGTGTGGTTGATTTTTGGGGGAAGGCAGTTGCATCGCTCTCCCTGAAGGAGCCTACGAACCACCCAAACTGTATTTACCGGCCAAAAGTATTATCTTTGATTTCACTTTTGCACGTGGACACGAATGGCACCAACTACATTCAAAGTACACAATGTGATGTAGGTATTGGAAAATCCCGCCGTACTGGGTTAACTTTAACCCTGTCCGTGATCACTACACCTTCTAGCACATGAGTTACCACCCCCCGTTTAACCCTGTCCATTTGCCAAGCCCGTGAAAAACACCCGGCGGTGTAACAATTACAGATTTGCTTTTGTTCGAGATTTTAAACCTATTCCTCGTATACATTATGTAAACACCTTTTGCAACCGATGTCGGTAATTTTTAAACTTTAATCTGTCCGCTACAATTCCGACTTAAAAAGTCTTCCAAACCAAATCTTTTTTTTTCTTCTTTTTTTAACATCGATTCCTTTTCAGAGTTTAACAAATTCTTTCAAGAGTATGGACACCAATCGCAATGGATGGGTCACCATCACCTACGAGCAGTTTCTCACCATGGTCTTTACAATGAAAGGGTAGAGCGGTCGACAATTTCTTCAGCAAGTGACATAACAGATGCCTTTGAATAATACTCCAGACATTCAGAATTCAACGTGTGACGTTAGATAACTTTTGTTCCGTACATCGTATAATTTTACCCGAGGTAAAGAGGTGCTTCACGCTGCTATGCGTTAGTTTAGCGAGGTAACGCATGACGTGTGACGTTAACCCTCCCCTCAGTAAACAGTGTCTTAAAGGGGGAGGCTTGTGGACAATTAGATGATTTTGGAATGCCGATGGAAATTTCTTTAATTTAGTGGTGAGAGGAATGCATGACTATACTTTAAAACGGGGCAGTTCAGAGGTCGACTTTCGGTAGATCTTAGTCCTAGCCACGCCCGTTGTCATAAACTACAGGTTTGGATGTCCAGTACGAATCAAGTTTAGATTTTGTTGCACCAGACGTTGTTCCTACAGAGGAGGTATTCGTTTTTGATGTGCGTAACCTACTGTGCCCCTAAGAAGCGCTGTAACCTGCCTCAAACGTGTTAAATTGCATCCTAATTTAGAGAGAAATGATCATTTTACACTCGGTGGCCTGCCAAACTGTTAAATTCGGGTCTCTCCCAACGGCTTCCCAGCAGATATATTATGCATTTAATCAGCATTTCCATAAACAAAAAGACCCGGCCAATCAGAGGGTAGCCCTGCTATCTTAGTGCAGTCATTCGCCGACTATGTGGTAACACTTCTGCATACAGGGGCATGATGCAAAATTTGTGTAAAAAGAGCATATTTGTAGTGTGCAGCATATCTTACCTTGTGATTGGCGGCATAACTGTTTTAATCGCTGCTGGGAGGCGTGGGTTTAATTGAGTGCCTTGTTAATGAGACTTCAAGTGGCTGAATTTCTTTTCCATGATTTGTATTTACATTTTCCCCACTATTTTTTTGGCAGGAATACAAAAGAGCGCTATTGTAATGTTAGTGTAAAGCTGTCATTTAAGACATTGATGTGGATCTATTTGATCATGAAATGCTCTCTGTCAGTTGCTTTATTTAAGATATGTTTATCCTCCCATTTTATAAGCTCATCAGAATATACAATAAATGGAAAGACACAAGGCAAGGACAAGATCGGATATATCTGCCCCAAGAGGAATGGTATGTTTAACATGTTTTGTGCAGTGCACCCCCGACCCGTAATGTATCAGAAACGTTCAGAATTGAACAGAAGGCGCAATTCCGCGATATCTGATACCGATTATGTTATAGGCCTATCTATGTATGCATTCGGAGATATTCACAATTGAAAGCAGCTTATAAAACGGTGATACCCGCTCATATATATATAATTTTTCTTATTCCGAATACTGATAGGCTGATCGATGTAGTGACCGTGGCAGAGGAATCTGATATGATAGTTGCGGATTTACCAATATGGTTAGACCTAGTCTTTAGGCTGGCTCACTAGGCATGTTTGACACTATAATAGCCTTCAATCAGACTAGTACAAACCAGCAGTATAGGCTAACGTATATGTTAGCGGTAGGAGTCGTAGTGGAAGAATATTAGGTGAAAGAAAACCAACAATATATCGGGGTAATATGGTTCAATGAACATGCAAATAAAAACAGAACAGAAAAAATAAGTTACTGTAATGTCAGGAAGACAAAGCTTTTCATTTTGAGCATTGAATAATGTGTATTGGAGTTGTTCTCAACAGAGACATATATACACCACTACTGAATATACACCACTGAATGTTTTGTAATCGTTATTTATGTAATTCAATTTGAAATTAGCCTGTTCCCAAATTAATTCAACCCAAGGTTTGCATGAGATAACTTCTGTGTGTCGAATGGGTTAAAATAGAAAACCAACTTGGATTTTCCTAAATAGGTAACTGAGGAAATCCCACCTATTTGATCGAGTGCTTTTTGGAACGAAACACTGGATCGAGTGATTAGTTGTGGCATGATTAGTCTACATGTGTTGATTATCTCTATCTGAAGAATTTTAATTGAACATTTACTTGTAAATTGTACAGCCATGCAATGTAGAACACTGCTATAAATAAGGCAGCAAGACGACCAGTGTTTGACCAGAACTAATCTGTATTTGTTATCTGCCTGTTTCAGCTATTCTCTCCTCAGTTCACGCATCCTCGGCCTGTTTCACGTCTTTGACTTTATTAAACTCAATTAAAGTCAATTTTAATTAAAGTCAATTTTATACTATCTATGATAACATTAATTACTTTTCAGAACAAAGAAATTAAATAGATTCATTCAGAATTCAGTTTCTTTTTCCGAAAACCTGAAAGTGTCTTTTCTAAAGGTGCCCATATGTTATTACTTTCTGAAAGGGAGTGTCGTTAAATATCATGAAAAGAGAGTGTTGCTACGACTGCCTGAACGGGAAGTGTGTTACATGAGGGGAATTTTACTCAGGCTCTTAAAGAGTTCACACTGTACATATAAGTAGCCACTGTCACAACGTCCTCTATTAAAGGGCTTCAGACATTGAGTTGTAAGGTGATAAACAGCAGGTTGTCTTTCAGATTAATAAAACTTCTTGAATGAACTGCACTCACCATGATTAGACCAGAGAGTTGCCTACTCGCACCATATTGAGATAATAGTCCCATGCATGCATAGGCCGTGTATTGAAACACCTCACAAAAGCACTGTATTGCGAGAGAATATAATTGTAACAAGCTAAAGATTTAGTCCTGCGACTGTTTCTCTTTAATTGTTGGTGTTTATTATGAGGGTTGTTGACTTCAAAAATTATATTAAATAGCATAGCAACAAAACATGGCCAGACTTGCAGAGAGATAAACATCTCAACAACCATCTTGTATTTTAAAGCTGATTGATTGCCAATTTCATGACTTCTACCAAAAGCTTATTGTTTGATAGGCTGTGCATTGATGCATGTAATGTTACGTACATGCCAGAACATAATTTGGGCTCTCAGGTATGTTGGGGAGCTGCTTATAAAAGTAGAGTTCACAATCTCGGCATTGAACTTGAAGCCTGGTCTTTTTTCCTAAAAGAAAGTGACTGCAGTGGAGCGTTTGAGCTTTGTTTTTACTAGCGAGGAAGTGATTTAAATCTTAATATTTTATGCCGTTATAGAGGTCGATTATGATTGTCTTGGTGTAGTAGGTTTAATATGTATTTGCTAACATACAAACGGTATATAGTACTGTTCCGTCCGAGTTGACACTCAATCGCTTCCACAAATCGTCGCACTCCTCCAAATTCTGCCTCACTGGTCCAACCGACTTCTTCCCCACAAACCCTTTGCCTGCCTGCGTTATCCAGGATGAATGTGTTTGTTATTCTAGACATTTCACCTCTTCACAACTTGAAACCGGTTAGCGCCAATCAACCCCCCAAAATAATTGGCAGAGATGATCGCCCAGCTGACCATCTTGAAAACGTTCTCTTAAATCCAGATCATTGAGGCCTTCCAAGGTATATTTATTTATTGGAATTTACCCAAAACTGTCGTTTCAGTTTCTAAATTTCTGTGTTAAATGAACTACTATCATGTTGCTTACTACGAACAACAGCTACGGATGGCAGAGTAATAAATAAGTGGCACTGTAACTTATATCGGCCCGGGCCCTCTATGGACCGATCATCATGTGACATAATTACACGTCGTTCTAATTCCTGATAAGTTTGTTCCGTATGTAGATAGTTACATATATATTATAGAATCTCGCTGCTCCGACTCTTCAAAGTGTTTACATTTAGTCATATTTATTAAAATATCTGTCAATCATCAGATACACGTTCAAAGATATATCCCGGAGAAGGTTTCATCCTTCGTAATAAAACGTATAGAAGCATAGACTCATTTCCTTTGCTAGATATGTGAGGTCTGGTCTAAGAATTAGCTGATTAATGTTAAAGCATTGACTTAACACACTAAAAGTGATTCATTTTTTTTTTACCACAATTAAGTGATCCATTGACTTACACACTAATTGTGTTATTTCAATGTGACCGCCACAGGCCTGTAGAAGTGAATTTGACATATGGCAACCCTCTTTTGAAAGTTGACATATTAGACAGTTATATGGCACCTTCAAATGTCCATACCTTGACCCTTTAGATTTTGAGCAAATAGAGGAGACTGTTTAGGATATATAGTACACTCAACCCCTAATAACGTACCTGCTTTTGTCGATCAATTCTAACATATCAGCCACGAACTACTACTAAACTAATTTAATTCGCATTAAATCCTCCCAATATTCACATCAACTGTACTTAATTTGTACTCTACGACATCCAATCATTAATATACTAAGGTCTGCTAGCGTACCATAGGATTCACCACAAAAAGTGTTTTTTGGCACAATCAGCTCAAATTAAATTAAGATGCTTCAACATTTGACAATCATGAAAGAACCCTCATAGAAATTGCATTCCTAGTAACCTGAACCTTTTCCAATGACTGCATATCCTTTGAAAAAGTAGTGATTCCATGCCTGCACAGCCCTAACACCAAACCGACTTCTCAGTGGTGGAGCCTGCCTACCGTAATACACACTTATGAAGAAACTCACGTTGCACTAAAACCCACAGTTATACTCTTCCATGTTGATTATTCAGCAAACATGACACCGCCTAGTCTTCCGGAATAGTCTATGATGAACACAGTCACTTTCTTTTACAACTAAACCTGTACTTCCTCAAGATTAATTCAATCAAGAATATCATAATTTAATCTGCAGATTCCTATCAGATGGCTCAGTCGCTGTTTCATTTAATCCACACCTCACTATATGACGGTAAACGTTGAATGAAATCACTAAGACTCCATCCTGAGGAGGATGCTCACCAGTCGCAGTTGCAGTGAACATTTATTTAAATCACTGACGTCATAATAACGGTAACATTGAAAGAAAATCACTAAGACTGTCCTGCGTTGGCATTCTCTCAATCGCTGTTGCAGTGAATATTTATTTAAATCACTGACGTCATTGGACTGCAATGTTGATGTAAGATCACAAAGACTCAATCCTGGGGAGGATGCTCAGTCGCAGTTGCAGTGAATATTTATGACGTCATATATGACGGTACTACGTTGAATGAAAATCACTGAGACTCCATCCTGAGGCGGGATTCTCAGTCGCAGTTTGCAGTTACGCTTTTGTAGGAAATTTCCCATTACATTTAATATTTTCAGATAGAAATTTGTGGTGTAGTAGTAATCATGTTGCATGAAATAACAGGATAAATCGACAGTCTACGGGGGGGGGGAGGGTGTAACGCGGTCGTGTATGTCGTGTATCGCCTGTGTTAGTATACCCCAGATATATAGTGGATCGCTTCTCGGCCTTTTGGCTAAGATCATGTGTAGTATCGGTGGTGTTGAGGACGACCCACACTGGGTAAGGTTTTCTTAAAAAAAAATACAGATAGTGGATTATCATGTTACAACCATACAGTAGACCGTCGAGTAACCTTTGTCTTATTATTGGACTCCATTCCAGTGCGTCCGCCGAAATTTTTTCTATATACACATTATGAGGAAAATGTCTGAATGATCTTTTTTACTCTTGCGATATTTTCACCGACAGACAATTCAAACCAACCGCGTGATCGACAGCAGCATTGCGCGCATCACTGTTGTCCGGTCTACATTAATAAAGTTAAATTAATTAATTAATTAAGCGTGCTGTTTTATGCGCACTAAGTATACGGCGACTAGAAAATGCCGGCTCTCATTAAGCTCAGATTTACTGCCGTAAGTCGTAATAACTATGATATCTTAGTTTGAAAGAGCAGGGGTTTTTTGGGCCATAGTAAGGATTCCTGCTTCATCGAACTTACAGTGATCAAATAATTATATATATATATATACACATGTTTTTGCCTGATTCTGATTTTGTAGGGCCGGTCGCATTCAGCTTATAAGTAGTGACTCTGAGAAAATGAGCGCTAAAAGACAGAAAATATTAAAAAGAAGTCGGATTGAATAAAACACTAAAAGGTGCAATTATTGTCTTATAAGTTTCTCTTTTATTTAAATGTCCTTAGACACTCTTGACACCTGCATACGCTGACCAGACTCTTCCTTTTGAGAAATTAAACTTATATATGATTAAGCACACATTATGGTTGAAAGCACGACACATTTGCCCTGAACCGAATGTTCAAAGCAATGATTGACCTCTTACCTAGGCTCTATATAATATATAGGTTGAAATTGTACTCTGACCACCAAAGTATGTTGGGGACGGCCCCATGATACCATTAATTAACCAGCGGCGGGTCCGTTCAAAACATCACTGATTGTACGCGTGATATTAGCCAAAGAGAAGCCGAGCAGCGATCATTTCTTTGTCAGCTAACAATTTATTTATTATTGTTTCGAAATGACAGTTCCTTAGAACACCCCCACATGTAATTTGATGATAGCCTATGTTTATTTTATTCAAGGTTTTTGGACAATTGGAGGATACCTGCCTTATTTACAGTTCAGTTTAGTACTAGAGTAGACCTATACCTAACTATAAGCACATCGACAAGTTTAGAATTATCGTATACGTATTAGTAGCAAACAATAATGTACGCCAAAGCCAAAGCCCAGGGATCAATATTAAGTTTTTCAAAGGGAATTTTAAAATTTACGCCAAAAGGAATCAAAATGAGTACCGGTACGCCACAAAGTGGACACTTTATAACATAAATTCAACGTCGAGGCTGCATCCTTGCATTATGTCCTACGAATCGAATATAGCCTAGCATATATATATAAAAAAAAGTAATTTCTGATCAAACCCCGGCATCTGCAGCTATCTAGAACTGTTCAGTATGTATGACATGACTCAGGAGGATTCCCTGAGTGGTCGTTAGCAGTTAAATTGCTTCCTTATCGGGTGAGATCAAGAGAATGATTCGAGAGAAGAAAAAAAAACTTACATCCGTCTATTCGGTCTGATTCACCTCCCAGTCACTTTAAAGGTAAACCAACCCAAGAAAAGATCCCTCCGGGCACGAAGACCAAACGGCGGCAAACGTTTTCCTCGGCGGGTACCATCGCGCCCAAACCCTGATCCATGTTCCCAGGCCGATCCTTATTTCGATAGGACTTGTAAATACGAACAGAAAAGCCACCCAACTCCGAATACCCACAGAGATACAGTCACAAAAGACTAATTTTGTAGAGACTAATTTTTATTACGCCAAGCCCCGCCCCGCCCCCCCCCCCCCACTCTCCGAAACGGAAATTAGTGACGATCATATTTATTCAATAATTCAATAACACACACTACGCCTACGTACGGTAATATGTAACCGACACACACATTCGGATAAATTTAAAAATTAGCGGACTCGTGTTCCATTCCCCCACATGTATCACGTGATACGCCCGACCTTACCATCACATATTCAAGTTGTATACACACGTACCACCAACGCCCGCCCCACTGCTGAGAGTATATCCGGATCGAAGTCGAGATTGGGGTAGACTCATTATGATAAATAACAAGAAAGATCAATTGAAGCAAAATACATTTATATATATATATATATATAGACCCTTCTCTAATCTCAGTAATTGGTGTCCCCTCCTCCGCCCATCTGTTCTATCACTGGTCGCATCTCGCATATCAACGGTTTCTTGTTCTGGCAGAAGTGGTCGTTCCACAGTCCCGGCCTCACGAAGTTTGTATTTAGACAGTGTTCTTTTCCGCCCCAATTGTTTGGTTCCCGTTGGCGCCATTTTTCGTAATGCCAAGGTTCGCCGGTGATCCATTCCCAGAGTGACTCTATAGACGGACAAGGTTAGAACGACGTGACGCGGTTTTGATAGAGCTGATGTGAGGGGCAACCCGCATAACCACTGAAGTTAAGGGGGAAAAAAACACTGTCGTCCTCAATATGCTACAAAACTAGGGCCAAAATTGGTCATAGCGGCGGGGTCGCTGATGATTTTGCAAATTTTATGACAATGGTTATGGGTCTTCCTTGGTTCAAGTAACAAAGTAGAGGGGGACACGCCCAATATAACGTAGATGGGAAAGTTTCTGCACAGAGCTGCAGGGTCAATGATAATTTTTTTTTTCTAGAGTCAACTCGGTATGCCTAATTCGGTACCGTATAAGCTTAGAACTCACAGGGACAATATATACTTCTATAGGCTTCAGGTTGACAAATCAGAAAATGATGCTACGTTTTCTATCCACGCATCGCATTCTTTGTAAAACAGTTCACTTCACCAATGCAAATGGTTAAAGTTATTAAAAAGCGCCCATCATACGGTGACTTTACCGGCGGTGGTGTATAGCCAGGAGCCGTAACCACCGAGGGGTGCGTTATTTTAAGGGACCCCAGGTCACCGTCAGGTCCCCAAATAAATGAGCTGGTAAACTTTTTATACAACAATATTAAATTTTAAAATTAAATTTTGTAATGTCTCATTGATGCAATGTCTCATTCTAATGTCTCAATGACTGATCTTTAAATAGATTTTGGCACCACCAATGT
>JAODAG010166959.1:3113-14356 GCA_027574785.1 Orphnurgus asper
TTTCGGACATGCCCGGTCTCTCCTGCTCCACCTCTGACCCCCGGCGGTCGGGTATGCGGCGGTTCTGTTGTCGACGAAACTTATAACTCGGAGTTATAAGTTTCGTCGACAACAACGCTGCTGCTTGCAGTGATATTTGGTTAATAAGACACGTGTGGACGACTGCCAGGATCATAAGACTATGCAAATATAATATATCTCTTTGTGGAGCATGCAGCGAGCGCATGCCGCTCGCCCGTGGGAATTAGTGGGTCCCTCCCGGTATATCTTGCAAACAAGAGGTGCATTCGATAATACCAAATAATAACGGGGCTGGGAGAGACTGCAAATGATCAAACCAACCTGATCTCGGTGACTGAGGTAAATATGCTCTCCACGGTAATTGCTGGCATAACCAGCCTCTCGATATACTTGGCAGCTCCCTGCTTTAACGTTGTACTACGTTGTCACGTAGTAAAGATGGCTGTACAGGTCTAGTACTACTACTACTAGTAGTAGTAGAAGTACTACTAGTACTACTACTAGTATAGTAGTAGTATTAGTAGTTCACTGACAGTAATTCGGTGATGCTCGAGCAAAAATTGTTTTCTAAATCTATGTGATACTACCATCGAGTGGACTGTTTTTGCTTGATATCAAAATTAAAGCAAAGGAGGAATTTTGCCCCTATTAGTTTAGACGGGTATGTATCACAATGAGTCCGTAACTAGTAACAAGCACTACGCGACAATGGGGTAACCCAAACAATGTAATCAGTGTGTATTTCTACCCCGACTTTTCCAATGAGAGCTCTTTAGGTGCAAACAGAATAAATGAACAAATGAATAAAATTGATTTGCAGTCAAATTTACATATGGACCTGGTAGCTGTGAAGCCTCCCTACCCACAGAACGTGGTGTGAAATTAGGACTAAGTATGATATTTAAAATGTATTCCCTGACCCCGAAGTATGTGAGTGAACAAAGTGAAACCGAGTACTTGAAGATGTTCCGCCAGGGTTATTCCCAGCTTAACCTGTCGTTCGAGGCATATATGATCAACAGGCTATAGCACTAGCACGGTAGCAGATGAAAAGAGTTCTGTGACCTGTGTGAAAATCTATGGACCACCAAACGGTTTCTCCTAAACAAATTTTACTAGGATAAGCAGAATAATGAAAAGAAGTATGACCATGTATGTTAGTTTGAGTGACATTTTCATGGGGCACTTCGTATATGATGCAACTTCAAGCCACCCTTTTATAGAGACGAAAAACAAGTCTCTATTGAAGAATTGGAACTAGTCAATTGATGCCATGCAGTGAGTGGATGGACAAAGTGCAAAATGAAGGTTCAACTTCAAGTCAATTCTTGCGGCTAAGCCAACCATGATAGTATAGGACCGGCCAAGCACAACAATGGTTCAGAGCATGTGGTTTGTCCCAGTGGAAGGACCTGTGCTACTCGACTCCAGCCAACCTATTGAAAATGGTGGGGGAAGAAACTCCAATGGAAAGTGTTACATAAAAGAATGCTTAATTAGGAACAGGGCAAAATTGCTGAACTCCAATGTTTAGATGAAAAAGTATCAATCGATGAAGAAGTGGAGAAAGTCATATGTCTACAGTATGTTTTTATGTGTACTTGGAGGCCACCTGAAGCCCCTGCTCATGATGAAACTGAAAGATTTTATCAAATTGTACTACAACTTACAAGTAAAAAAAACATATATATAGGAAGGAAATACTGGCAATGGCTCATTTGAGACCACCATTAGCTAGCCACCTAGGTGTTAACAAAGCACATCACAAGATTTTTACTCATTTCTTGCGTCCAAAAATGATAAATCCATGTCAAATGATTGGAAAGCCAATCAAAGCTTTTCACAGGTACCGTATAAAATCAGTTCCTGCTTTCGATGAACAACTAATTTCCAGAAGGTATTCCCCTCTGGAAAATCATTGCACCTATTGTTATTATTATTTTTCTGGCATTGATAATACAGTAAGTTGTTTGCTTTTAAACTGGGGCCGTAGTCTGTCCATTCGATCAGGTCAAGGATCAAATATTTATTCACGTCAAAGTTGTTCCAGCTCAGTTAATGTACCAGCTGGGAATCAATCGAGTAAAGATACAGTATAGTGAAAGATACAGTATAGTGGTACATGCCAGGCACCCACAAAGCCAAGACCAATTGGAAGCAGTTTCACCAATCTTAAAGACATGATTAGCGATTGCTCTGATCATGCAGCAGAAGGACCGAAACTCCCCTCCTATTGCAGTTAGAGAAGCCAAACAAGCTTCATTGTGTTCTGGCTTAGAAGTTAATGAAATGGATCCAGATGGATCCAGAAAGGCAGCTGAGGTAGCTATAGGGAAAACTTGAAGGATGCAAAGAGAAGCTATGGAAGGTCATTCTGACCTTCTTTTAACCCTAAAATTCACGAGCGCTATCTTACACCTGTTCATACCTGTAGCCGCCAGGGCTTCATATCTCCGGTAAGCGATGTACGATTGGACTGCAGTTTTACAAATCCGATGGCCGTCGTAATCTTCTGTAATTCTTCTGGAGTCTTCTGTAATTTGTCGACAGACTTCACTGCCGCCGTATTTCCTCTTCGGAGAGCCGCAAGTCGGGACGTCTCCGTTATAGCTCCCGCCAGACAGCTCAGATTAAGTGAACGAAAACGTGCTGCTCCGGAGTTTAAGGGCTTAATAAAGTAATAGGTTAAAAATAAAGGTTTTAGAGTTGGTGACAGGGTTCTGCTTTAACTTCCTGTCCCAGGACACACCCCATCAAGTATGATTTTTTGGCCCATATCTGGCAGAAGAAGGTTAGTGGTGTGGACTGTAATGGTACTCCTGGTAGTGAAAAACAGTTGCACTACTACCAGAAGGAGACTGGAAGCCTGGTACTCTACCTTGTGACAAATTGTACTGTGACTGTTACACATGGAGACACTATGGCAGTTGCTGAATGCCAAAGCAATATAATGACAGTCTCCACTGCCAGACATGAACCTAGAGTAAACACATCTGTACGTGCAAATGCGTCGGTATTGTCAGTATCGACTCTGGATTTGCTAAGATTACTGTATTGCATTCCATTTCAGGGGAAGCAATATGGCCGACCTGTCAATTTCATCAGATGACTGTGATCTCGGATGGTTACCCGCAGTAGGAAAAAGTTTAACCTCTGACCCAACTCGGAATGATGAGACTGTAGTTAGCGATCCAGAGAAGCAAGCTGTGAAGAGAGACTTCCCAGTGCTGAGTGCTGTGCTGCCCTCAGTCATAGGTAATGAGCATCTAGTACCTGCTTTCCATGCAGCATTTTGCTTTAAGATGTATCTTAAAAGAAAACAAACCAGTAGTGTAATGTTAACAGAAGTTCACTGTTTTCTTAAAGTCGGAACCCATCATATGCGCAATTTTCCAGGGGGAAAGGGGGTTGTCACACTCAGACAAATACGTGAAGGTATCATTTCACCTCCATCTATGTGTGAGTTATACAAACATTTCTCAAAGGGTCGGTTCCCAAAGGGACCAATTTGGGATGATTTATTGAGGATGTCGATGATTTTCAAACATGGAAGATCTTTTTATCATTTTTAACTGTCTTAATTTGAGAAACTCCTAGACCTAAGCATAGCCTTGTACTATTAATAGCAGTACTGCTACTACTAGTAGCCTACTACTAAGTACTACTAGTGATATGCTTAGATTTGGCCAATTTTGGACCGATTTGGGAGGAATTTTCGAGGGTGTCGATGATTTTCAGACATGGAAGTGATTTTGAGCAGAACTTTTCTGATTGTTATCATTTTCAACTGTCTTTGAGAAAATCCTAGGCCAAAGCATAGCCTTGTAGGTGTACTAACTTGTAGCAGTACTGCTACTACTAGCTACTACTAGTGATAATTTGTTTTTGTTTTTTTAGTATATTAAGGGGTTAGGAATTAGCCTCATAGGCTCATGTAATTAGTACTATGACTACGAGAGTACTACTACTGCTACTACTAGTACTACTAAGTAGTAAGCCTATAGGTAAAAATACGTACGCCTTGGCTATAGTTTCATGAAAGACTTGGAAGTTGGATTTGAGAGGAGATTTATTATTTGGAAGAAATCTTGGAAAGTCTAGACACGTAAGTTCGAACCTTGTGTAGAAATGCTTATTTACTACATACAGAGGAGAGGCTTAACTTTCTGAGAATTTGAAAGATTTGGCCAATTTTTGACCGATTTGGTATGATTGTTCGAGGATGGCGATAATTTTCAAACACGGAAGTGATTTTGAGCAGAATTTTTTCTGATTGTTATCATTTTCAACTGTCTTTGAGAAAATTCTAGGCATAGCCTAGTACTCTGAAATCTGAATGTTTGCCAAATATTGCCCAATTGCCAAACCGGATATATGCATGCTAACTAGCTAAATGGAAATTAAAACCTGGTATGCTTCAATTTAAGAAAAAGGAAAATGACGCTTATCATGAACTGCGAGGCTAGGAAAGTTACTGGAACAGTATCCATATACTCCCAATATGAATCCATGTAGGAGATTCATACCGATGAAACTATAGGCACAGATCACAGGGCCGTGGTAACCCCCAGATGAAATGGCTGGGGAATGTATTAATCCCCTCTCCCTAGATATGAAAGTTGCACATGTTTGCCTCCCTTTAGACCCCCTCCACAGTCACCTATGAAGTCTAATACACAGAACAGTCACCTCTAAAGTCTGATCCACAGGACAGTCACCTCTGAAGTCCGATCCAAAGGACGTCACCTCTGGAGTCTCCACAGGACAGTCACCTCTGAGGTCTGATCCACAGGACAGTCACCTCTGAAGTCTGATCCACAGGACAGTCACCTCTGAAGTCTGATCCATAGGACGTCACCTCAGAATTCTGATCCACAGGACAGTCACCTCCACAGGACAGTCACCTCTGAAGTCTTATCCTCAGGACAGTCACCTCTGAATTCTGATCCACAGGACGGTCACCTCTGAAAGTCTTATCCACAGGACAGTCACCTCTGAAGTCTGATCCATAGGACGTCACCTCTGAATTCTGATCCACAGTCACCTTCACAGGACAGTTACCTCTGAAGTCTTATCCACAGGACAGTCACCTCTGAATTCTGATCCACACAGGGCAGTCACCTCAGAAGTATGATCCACAGGACAGTCACCTCTGAAGTCTGATCAACAGGACAGTCACCTCGACAGGACAGTCACCTCTGAATTCTGATCCACACAGGGCAGTCACCTCTGAAGTATGATCCACAGGACAGTCACCTCTGAAGTCTGATCAACAGGACAGTCACCACTGAATTCTGATCCACACAGGACAGTCACCTCTGAATTCTGATCCTCAGGACAGTCACCTCTAAATTCAGGACAGTCACCTCTCAATTGGCACCCCCAAATAATTAGATCATCCGATGTTTTCCTCAGCCTCAGATGTACATAGTATAATCAGATTCTGTTTTGTAATCCAAGTCATCAGTATATCAGTTTCCAAGTCCAGAATCCTGCTTTGTTTACCCTTCCAGTGCTATATTAACTTCATGTGTAACTTTTGCTATTGCAGAATTAATTTTATGGAAAATGTACGTATCTTGGGAACCCAAGCAAAAATAATTTTTTTCTGACAAAGTGCGGAACATTGAAGTACAGTAGAAGAGTTTCTTGCTAACTTGATATATGTGGGACATATGGTAAATAGAACTCCAAAACAATTCAAATCACCCTTGTTTTAGTCACATGGCGACAGCTAGGGAATTACAGAACAAAAAAGAATTCCAATTCCAATTGTATTTTTTATTTTTATAATATTATTTTTATTATTATTATTGTTATCGCCGCCACAATCACCGCAAAATCAACAGCAAAAATAATGTAGAAAATTGTTGAACAGTTGGTTTGCTTTGGGGTAAAATGAAGATCAAGTTTATTCATCCAGACAGTTTGGTTTTGCCAACAGATCATTCATATTCAATGGGCAAAGCAGAACCAATATGTGATGCCGTTGATAGTTTGGTGACATCAAACGACCAGACATCAAATGACCAGATATGTGACACAGAGAATGACAGGGAAACTTACGTAGGAACAGGTAAAGTGAACAGCAGCGGCACCAGGATGGGGTTGTCATTGTTGTGGGGGTTGGGGAGACTGATATGGCGTCAGACCCAAGGAGATCCGCTCAATGGCTCCTGCTGACAGTCCAGGGAGCCAAGTCCCTGGAAGCTCTGTATTGTTAGCCATATAGTAGAAGTGTTGTTTGGTGCTAAAAATATATTTTGAAAAAGTGGGGGAAGGGAAACGTTACCCCTGCTTCTGGCATCTATGATGAACAGAAAAATTATCGTTGTCTTGTTTTACTTTATTTTACGCTTCGTTGTTAAATTGTCAGAGAGGTGTGATTGGGAGGATTCAATAAGATTTTACCTCAAGTCTAAAAGATGTAGGATTCATGCAGGGACCCGCCATGACGTAAACTCCAGAGGTAACAGTCACGAACCATCTATGTGGAAATTAGAACAAAGAAATTCCAAGACAGCAGCAATAAAGATTATGCTCATAGTCATAATATAAACCGGGTCTTTATCTTCCTCACTCCTTGTATGGGGCCAACATAATTGTAATTGTACCACTAGTGGGCCAATATATATATATATACCACTCGTGATAATAGTAATTTGCTAACGTAAAAGTTATTATACCACTAGTGGACCAACAATAGTAATTATACTACTATGGGCCAACATAATAATTATACCACTAATGGGTCAACGTATAATAATTATACCACTAATGGGCCAACATATAATAATTATACCACTAGTGGGCCAACAATAGTAATATTATGTCAGTTGACCTGGATAGATATTAAATATTGCATTGCAACATCATTCTTTCATTTCTCCTACGTGTACTGTAGCTGCAAATACAGACTGCAACAGTAAATACCAAGCAGTACTGAACTCTGAAGTGAGTACTGATCCAACATCAGCTGCAGGAACAGACTCGGAAAGGTTGGCCGATGACAACAGCAGTATCGCAGTTGACGTTATAACACCTAGCTGTGACATACTTTCAAAAGGGGGATGGATTTGCGAAAAGAATACCACCAAAACAGGTGGCTTCCAAATGCGAGATTCCAGTAAAGATGGATGTGCAGGCGTTTCCTCCAAGAATTCATTCTTCCGGTGTATTATCTGCAAAGAAACATTTCCAAAGAAGTCTTTGCTAAGCAAACACGAGTTAGTCCACTCAGACGAAAGACCGTTTGACTGTCATTTTTGTGAAAAATCGTTCAAGACGAAGGATGAACAGCAGTCCCACTTGAGAATGCACAAAAGTTGCAGGTCGTTGAAATGTTGTTTTTGTGACAAACTCTTCAGGTCGAGGAATACCCTTCGAGTTCACATGACTAGATTTCATGACTCGCAAGGTTTAAAGGCAGATGAGAAATGTTGTAATATCAACTCCGAGTTGACAAAGATGCCGTATCGTTGTCACTTCTGTCCGAAAACGTTCCCGAAACGCACTCTTCAGGTAATACACGAAATGGTTCATATAGGCAGTAAGCATCTCAAATGTCAATTTTGTGACAAACGCTTTAATAAAATGTGTCAAAAGAAGATTCACGAGAGAAATCACATGGACGAGAAACCTTTTAAATGCCATTATTGTGACAAAACATTCCCGTTGAGTAAACAGCGTGGGATTCACGAGCTAATTCACCGAAGGATCCGCCCAGCAGTGGCTCTGTGCAAGTGCCAGAATTGTGGAAAAGACTTCGTCGGATCTCGGGCTCTGAAGAGGCATCTCATGACGCACACGGGTGTTAAGTCGCATGACTGTGATCGCTGCGATCGATCGTTCCGGCAAAAGTCCCACCTTAAAACTCACCAGACGACCCATACAGGGGTAAGACCATTCAAGTGCACAATCTGCGACCAATCTTTTCGTCTTTTGGCTTACAAGCAGTATCACGAGAGGACCCACACTGGCGAGAAACCTTTTACGTGTTTGCTATGTAACAAAGCCTACTCTACCAAGTCTTATCTTAACCTGCACAAAATTCTGCACTCAAAGGAGAGACCCTATGCGTGCAGCTTTTGCGGCAAAAGATTCAAATGGCGGACGTCGAAGGTATACCACGAGAGAGCGCATTCCGGCCAAAATCCCGATCCCGATGTGTTTTGTCCAGTTTGCGGTAAAACCATGAAGAAACGCAGTTTGCAAGGCCACCTAAAAATCCACTCTGGTAACAAAGCCTTTCATTGCAAAATTTGTAGCAGAGCATTCGTGCGGAAAGGCGACTGCAGTTCACACGAGCGAACCACACATGCGGGCGAAAAGCCTTTCAAATGCCGACATTGCGATTTGTCGTTCGCGAGAGAACCGGATAAGAAACACCACGAAACGGTACATTCCGGCGAGAAGCCATTCAAATGCACGGCTTGCGACAAGTCCTTCCGCCTTAAAAAGTTCTTGATGAACCACGGGTATCACCACACAGACAAATGGCCATACAGGTGTCAATACTGTAATAAGGGAATCAAAGACAAATACACATTATTACAACACGAAGCGGTCCACACGCGTGGCATCCGTCAAGATGGGGCTGACCCCGAGTCTTTCAAGTGCCGTTTTTGCGACAAATTTTACAAGACCGACCGAGGGAGGGCAATGCACGAAAGGGTTCACACCGGGGACGGGTGTTTCAAGTGTGGTTTTTGCGACAAATCGTTTCCCCAGAGGACCCGTCTGTTGGAGCACGAGAGGGTCCATACTGGGGAGAAACCCTTCAAGTGCAAGGAATGCGAGAAATCCTTCACCCTGAAGAGAGGTTTACAGGAACACATGAACACCCACGGTAAGAGGTCTTTCACTTGTTACATCTGCGGCAAAAGTTTCAATTACAAGCGAAATCTGGTGGAGCACGAGAAGCTGCACGATAAGGCCAAGGATATCAAATGTCTGACTTGTGGCAAAGCATTTAAGACCGCCAGTTTGAGGAGGGAACACGAAAAGACACACGAGACTGTGAGAGAGATACTGGACTGTCCTCTCTGTGACTCCACATTCAAGAACAAGCGTGGCTTAAAGCAGCACGAGGAGAGACACAGTCGCGAGGAGGACGTGAATTGCGAAACCTGCGACAAGAGTTTTCTGTCCTTGAAAGCTTACACCAAACACGAAGAAACGCATGTGAAGGACAAAAGTCATGGAAGTTGCCCTCTCTGTGGCAAAATACTTGATTGCATAAAATTAGTTCCTGGGCAAAGGATCGATCAGATGCAAAACCTGTGTCAGAGTTGCAAGTGTGCATTTGCTTTGAAGAGGCTGATGGTAACCATAAGCAAGATGCCCATTGGTGAGGGTCAAAGTTGAAATTACCATCTGGTTGGTCAGATGTTGAAATACAACGCTCCCAATTGTTTATTTTGTGTTACGATAGTTTAGTCTCTGAGAATAATGGCTGATTCGTTGACTTTTATTCATTGTGGTGGACTTGACTCTTCCCAGAATACATACTAGGTGGTAAGCTGTCATTTACCTGTTTTGATGTGGGGCTCAGTGCCAGAAACATGGAAAGAGCTGCTATGGGGACTTGTGTGAGGTTGCAACCATTTTAACTATAAAATATTCCACTTGAGTTAGGCATTTGAGTAGCATTTGAGGCGAGGTCTCAGGTTTATGCTTCAGAAACTCCATCCATGCTTACGACTCCAGACCAGCTGTTTCACTAACTATGGAATATTCAAAATAATCGTGTATTAATGTTTTATGTGTATTAAGATTTGAGAATTGGTCAGTGAAAAGGTTTTTGGGTTTTTGGGGTTCTGTTTACAAGGAGAGCAGTCTTAGCCAAAAGGGAAATGAATGTTGAAATGTAGATTAACATGATTTATTGAAAGTGAACTGTGACTTGAGACTTTATGCTTGTGACTCAAAACATGATATCTGTGACTCTAGATGTGATGCATTTACCTGAAGACTTGGTAAATGTGACTCAAGACTCTGTCACTCAAGACTCATTTCTTGTGACTTGATATTTATGACTTGATACATTTGACTCAACTCTATATGTCAATCAAACTCACTACCTGTGAATCATGTGACTCGAGTCTGTATCAGTAACTCAAGACTTGACACCTATGACTCAAGGATTGACACCTGTGGCTCGAGACAGGATGCATGTTACTCAAGACTTGATATCTGTAGGTGGGACTATCTGTCAATTGAGACTCAATACCTGGGACTCTACACCCATAACCACAGATTTGATACATGTGACATTGACCTGTGACTTGAGACTTCATACATGTGACTCACAACTAGATACATGTGACTCACAACTAGATACATGTGACTCAAGACTTGATACACAGGAGGTTGTGACCCAAGTCTTGATACCGGTGAGTATGTTACTCATTGAATTCAAGCCTCAAACTGTAATGGTAGTATAAGTGACTCATATTTAAACAGGTTGGTCATTCTGGTTTATAGTTTTATTGAGATACTTGCAACTAATCACCTTATGGGAAAGTTAATTTCATGACTTACTATCATTTTGAAATGTTATGATGTTTGTTTGCCAAGTACCTATAATATTGTCCTGTATTTATTAATGAAGTTCATTATTTGTGAGTGTTCTGTCTGTTTTATTTTGCAATTTAAAAACCACAGAACATGAAATAAACTCCTGAATGTTTTAAAACTTTATCTGAATATTTGCCGGTTTCTAGCTATTTCTCCAATACAGATAACTAAATCTATGGTTCGATGATTATCACGCATTCTGTAATTGGTTACCCTTCACCATCGTTGCTAAATGCTGCGATAAATGGTTTCATGCGATACATATGGATCGTGTCCTCGATATATCTGCCACACGCACTGGTTTACAAAACCGGGCTACTTGTAGCAGCCTGCCTTCAAGCATACGACGCGGATAGTTAGTTATTAACTAGATAGTTATTAACAGAAAAACAAGAAATGCAAGATGCATACTAAACTAGTGTTTGATGCATGGCATAGTTCTCGCTTGCCACGTACGCGGGATGTTCGTGTGCAATTCCCACTTCAATACAACTTACTCGACTCAAATTTCGTGCAAACCTTCCTGAAAAATGTTATAAACGGAAAGAAATCCGAAATGAACATATTTATACGAAACATTCACTAAAAGTTTGAACAGAAAGATTAGAAACTACAGACATCACAGCATTGATGATGGTTCAGTG
>JAODAG010167069.1:0-14356 GCA_027574785.1 Orphnurgus asper
ATAGATTTTAGAAGCAATTTTATATTATACATATATTAAACTATATTATATCAACTTGTAAAACGAATTTAAAGTCTTAATGAACATTACCATTTAAATTAATTAACGACGTTTTAGAAAGGAAATTTACTACACTATGACGACACATCTTGGGTACAATGGTCAGCTTGTCATCACAAATATCTCAGCCTGCAGCACGTGGGCTTGAGGAGCGATCACCCCTGCCCTTAAGTGGTATCAAGAACTGCCAATCCTCCATTAAAAGTTGTTGTACATTAAACCACTTCAGAGAACGATCACTAGATATTTACCTCAATATGACGATTTGACGATCAATATTGCATCCAATGTAGATTAGAGATATCATGTAGTCCATTCCTTCGTACAGTATCATGTTTAACATTATTTAATCAGCTATTCACACTTCTTTGTAGGTTATCATGTAAAATAAAACAAAGCGGCGATGGCCCCTGACATCCCTTCTCCTGAACATTATGCCTAGAGACAAGAGTCAGTTGTGGTAGCCAGGTACGCATTTTTGACGTCAGCAAAGAGGCGTTCGTCTCCTGCCTTATACAACGGGGTTCAACAGGGGCTGTGGTATTTGCCATGAAGATAGTGAATGCAGTGACGTAGTGGCTCAATTAATTCCATGGAAGGTGGGCAGATGAAAAGAAAATGCCAGATGTTATAAAAGACATTACAAAGAGAGAGACCTTCTTGGCGGCTAACCGAATGCTTCTTATCATAGTTTTCAATTTTTTTTTCTTCTCGGAAAAATCTGTTTTCTGAATTTTTTCGGAAAAGAAGACTAGTGCGATTCGAGTTCGGGAACGCCACTTCCAGCAATTCTTTTCTTATGCAGTTACATTATATGGAGTGTAACTTTAGTAGTTTAGTTGCTTAATTTAAAGTTACCTCACTTTACCACCTATAGGCAGCAGAATTTGAGTGACTGAAGGTAATCTCCATTATCATAGGATGGCAACAAATCGTTCAGTTGGGCAACTGAAGATTTACCTTCTTTATCACAGGTATGCAACCGAGTTATACATGGTTTAGTTAGGTAACTGAATATTACCTACTTTACTACCGGTAGACAGCAGAGTTACACATATTTTAGTAGATTAACTGAAGGTTACCTTCGTTTACCACGAGTAGGCAGCACAGTAACACATTGTTTAATTGGGTGACTTGAAGGTAGTACTGTCGGTTATCTACTCCATGCATAGTTACGCATGATTTAGTGGGGTAACCGAATATTACCTTCTTTATCCTCTAGATGTCTTTTAGGATTCCATTGCTTGACATATATATATATATATATATATATACATTGTTGTAATTAAGTACTAGTCTAATTATATTATGTTATTGCAGCCATTCGTTGGAGTTAAGTGTAAATAGAAAGGACATCTGCGTAATACAATATCGCGTAACCCATCCAAGTGATCTATAGCCGTCTTTTCCGATGGTTCCTACGATTACTCGCCGTTTTGGTTGACGTTAGATCTTAATGTTGTGATGTTATCAGGTATGTGTTTCTGTTTTGCTTTATGCTATATTGTCTAATATAGAGTTATCGGCAGAATTATTTTTTTGACAATGACCAGTTACGACACAAGCATTTTCTTTGAACCATTATGCAGTAAAATTCGGCATTAAATGTCGGCATATGGTATGCAGTTGCAGTTGGTTTCTGTATTGGGAAAACAGTTACGAATTATAGCGCGATACTGCTTTATTACACAGACATACGCTGATTTAAAACTTTCTTTGTTATCTTTGTTACCCACATTGTACTAAGTGCCTCATCCTCCTGGGTAGAGTTCCGGAATATTACATATTTCATTATGAAATCAATGCGTCATTGCCCATTGTAGAATCATTCACATTTTTTCTGGACATTTTTCTACAAATATTAACAAAGTGATGTCCACTCCAATTATTGTCCAATATGGAATCTAAAGTGATTGGGTCTAGTTAACAATCTAATTCAGATGAAAAACATTCTTGATTCTGGTCCTCAAGATAGAAACAAAACTAAAAGGACTGGAATTTACGGTTAAAAACAGACCGTTCTCTTTCAACGGCTTATGACGGTCACCATTGCAGAGGAGCAACTATTCCATCGAGTGCGAAAATAAGTTGTATGATCTTCAGAATAGAAATACATCAGAAGGATCTTTACAGCATACTGTGATCACCAGGATAAACTAGACACAACCTAATACGGGTAATATATGGGCAAGAACGAAGTAAGAAAGTAAACCCGAATAGTATCGTATGATATTAAGGTTACATTGTCACTTAAGCCCACAGGAACAGGGAGGTGATATATAGCACCCCACCCCCCCCCCCTTCTTGCAAGACGCCACAAGATAGCATATTATTTCACAACGTTGAACGCATTTCCAATGTTTTAAATGGAGTCTGTAATTCACCTGTTCATTATTCCTCGTATCCTCTGTGGCAAAAAAAACAAACAATATAAAGGGTTGAGAATGGTAGGAGGAGGGAGAGGCCAGAGGAGGAAGTGATAAGGGAGGAAACCCCGATCTAATATATATCGACGCAATGAGTGAAAATCACTATGATTCATATGGTGAAAATCGAATGGTGAAAATCACTATGATTCATGATCAAGGGATCAATATCAAGTTTTACAGTATATGTCTCGCCATGTGCCGAAATATTTGGCTTTATTAAATGAAGCCATCCAAGAACTGATGATTTTATAATAACGCAATATAGTAAACTTAGTATTGCTTTTTTATACTTTTGACTCAGTACCCATCCACTATCGGCCATAAGATTGATTTAGTCACAAAATATCCTGGAATGTTTTTTCGAATTTCGAATTAATTTTATCGAGATACAGAGTATAAACTAAAGGCAAATATAAACTGATAGCGTCACTCAAAGCGTTCTCTTTTATACAATACTATGGCGATCACAAGTTTGATTTATTTGCTAAAAACGCCGCAGACGTTCTAATATAATTTAATCGAATACAGAGTAAACAATCAAAGTCGGGATACATACAATAGTATAGCTTAAAGCGTGCTCTGATGCAGTAAAATTACACAATCGATCATACCTATTCGTTCCAATAAAAGGCACAAAGGTTTTGTAAGATAATTTTCAGGATTGCTTAAAGCGTGCTGTTTAACGCAGTAATATTCCACTTTAACGGTCATGAGATTTGTTTCTTTGCCAACCAGCGCATTTAGAAGTTCTATGTTAATTTTCTCGAGATATCAGAGTGTCCTAGAAATAGAGACATGTGCCACTAACAGCATATAATTATCTTAGAGTGCGGACTTGAATGCAATAACTTCCATTATCGGTTTCAATATTGATTTATTGGCCAATACACGCTCCAACATTCTGATATAATTTCATAGATAGACGGTGTAAGCTTATCTGACAGATTCACATCACGGCGTGTAGCTTTAAGCGTGATCTTTTTGCTCAGTACATACAACTATCGGTCACTTGATTGATTCATATTTTCGAGATATGCAGTGAACCCAACGTCGCTTTAAATGTGCTCTCTATAATCCACCAACATTCAATTTTTAGTCATAAGAGTTAATGCCTCAACCTTCTAATACAATATTATGGAGATACAGAGAGCAAACTAAAAAGGTTTCAAGAGAAAGGTACCATAGTGTAGCATTCCAAACGCCCCAATGTGGTCACTTTCTCGAGATAATGAGCTAAATATAGGCCGGGATACGTATTGCAGCATAGCGCGTGCGCTTTAACGCAATACTATTTCAATATCGGTCGCAAGGGTGACGCCAGAAGGGTTCATTCGTACATCGGATTTTAGCTGATGCGTGAGTTCGTTTGCTGGCAACCACATTGCGTGACCCCTCATGTAGCACCATACTGTATCGAAACGACCAAGCACAGACGTGCCGTACCGTATAAGGACTATGTCGCTTGATGTCGTTCATCGTAGGTTGCAATAGGCAGTCTGTTGATTTGCATGGGTCACGTGACATTCTTCGCCATGATGGTCCCTGCTGTGTAACAAAATTATGCTATAATGTTAGATCATCGACAGAATGATATGCTCGTGTGATAAGTGTATGATATGCCTTACACGTACGTACACATAGAAAGCTATGTACCGTAGTTATCGTGTAGGCCTAGTTATAATTTGTCGTTAACTGCCAAACCGTTGCGCGGTGTTACGGTCTACGTAATTTGGTCGTAGACTAGCCTTACGACGTCTAGTTTAGTGGGCCTAAGTTGAATCACGTTACAGGGATTAGTGTAAACAATCTGTGACCTACAGACTTTGAGCAAACCTACCTGATTGAAGGTAGCTGACATTAGTAGCTGACATGAGTACTACCACCGGCGGATAATATTGAATGCGCCCTCATTAATTAAAAAACCCAGCCAGTTGACATTAAGTATTTAATTTCGAAACAGAGCTCTTCGCTATACATGACTAAAGGTGTACATCATACATAGAGACAACAAACATACATTGTTTGAATTATAAAACAAAACACCACTTTTCTAAATAATTATCTCTAGTTATATACATTGCTAGAAGGCGAGACATGAATGTTCAATGTATCAGCAATCATGCTGATATTCTATGTTCTGAGTTTCTATGTTCGCCAAAAATACGATTGACATTGATTATGTTTTACAACTTACAAAGGGCTATTTCAACAGTTTGGATGATTTTAGCAGTCTTTAATAACACAATACATTTCAATTTAATTATCTCGAGTTATAGAAATAGTAGTAACAGTAGAAGCTTAGTTAGTGTGGTAAGAAAGGGGGCAGGTAAGAGAATCATGGTCATAAAAAGACCCCGAAAGTCAAGGACCCAAACCACAAAAACCTAACAGACATAAAGTCACCTACCACCGTGGAAAATGTGCTCATCAAGAACTTGAAACTGAAGAAATATCACACAACAATTTTTAGTATTGAATCATCCATGTCATTAATATAAGCATGATATAGCAATGGGCCAATCACCAAACCATGTGTCACCCTACTACATTCTTCAGCCCAAGACGAGGTATACAGCCACTAACAAAGATACTCTTTGCTTTCCGTCACATGACCAATGCAGCCATCCCAGAAGCTAACCATCAATAAGAAGACTATTCAGCTTAAGTAACAAGTAACAAATTCAAAATGATTTGTCAAACAGGATCTTTGATGACAATGGTGACGATAGTGACGATAGTGAAAATGGTGACAATGATGCCAATGGTGGCAATGGTGGCAATGGTGACAATGGTGACAACGATGACAATGGTCACGATGGTGACAATGGTGATAACGGTGACGATGGTTGACAATGGTGATAATGGAGACGATGGTGATGATGATGATGACAATGGAGACAATGATGACCATGATCATGTACAGCGACCTGGGTTTCAACATAAATCCATAATGTCCGCTAGCTTCAATATTGACCGTATTTACAAATACTCCCCTCTTTACGTCATTTGAAGAAAACATATGCCTATGGCGCTATTCAGAATTTTAAAGCTAGATCAGTAGATTATTCGATACCGTTACAAGTATAAACACAAACTGGGCGCCCGGGGTATTATTATCTAAGGAAATAGAGATGGGGGATAGTAACGTATTCAAGCAGCCTGTCATTCAAACTGACATGCTTTAATGTAAGAATGCAATCCATCCCGTACATATCTTGTCCAATGACAAACAAAGAGCGGCAAAAGCATGAATGATCAGAAGAACACCATCGATATATGGACAACATTTCAACAATGAAGATCTAGACAATACCGAACTGAAGTGCAAGTAAATATCGACGCCCTGTGTACACTAAAAAGAAACAGGATATTACCCCATCTCCCTTCCACTAAAAAAAAGAACCAACAACAAAAAACAAAGAAACAATACATAACAGAATCCATTAGTGCAGGCAGCCGGTCAGCTCCATGATTTATTCAAACAGGCCTTCCCAGCAGCAGCAGGCTGCCATACAAACTGATACGCTACTATGAATCAAAATAGTGTGTGTGGGGGAGAAACCATTTCTACATTTCTAACAATCCAACCGTCGCAGCTATGGGCTTTGACTGGATTAATGACAAGGTTGCACTATCGCTACGAACTAACGACAAATATAATAAGGAAAATGATAAGCAGGATATTTAAATCGCAGGAAAGAATAGGCGGCCGCAAAATAGAATACATGCCTTTAATTTCACCCCTAGCAGTAAAGTAATATGAACCAAATCGACGTTGGCGATCCTTTGAGACGTGTCAGAAAACTGAAGATAATAGTTACCTCCAGTAGCCTACCCTCCGTATGAAGCCTCATTATCAAACGTGTGTAAGCAGATAAAGATAATAGTAACCTCCAGTAGCCTACCCTCCGTATGAAGCCTCATACAATACTGTAACAATATGTTACTTGCTTTGCTGGGATGTTTGTTTCCACCATTGGCAGCTGCAAAAGTATAACTCAAGGTGACTCCGACTCATCCTGTAAGTGAGACTATAAACTTCAATCTGAGATCCGAACTCACTATCGTCACAAGACGCTCGAAATATTTTTATAGCTGGAATAATACTAATAAAATGGGTCTTCATTTTTGGTTTGTGCGTGAGATTACTAGCTCTGTCTGATTATAGAGGAATTATAACTATAAGCAAAAGTTGCATGGATTGCTGACACACTGTTTAATTTTAGTGCATTATTGTCTCTTGAATCATAGGGATTCCTTGCTTCATCAATTTATAGTGTCAAAAAGCAAGGACAAAATATATATAAATTCCACAGGAGTCACAGTAGCTTGACACTAGGAAAGTCCAATGTCACTATCAGTATTGCATTTACAACAGTACTCCTTGTGTGCCATTGGTAATATTTGTTTGCTGCAGTAAATCTATCTTTCTCTAGGTTTGTTTAATGATGGCCTAATTCCGAAAACCTAAAGTGAAAAACCACCTAGTTAAAGATGATTATATCATTGATCGGTGTGTTTCTGCTTCTGTAAAAAGAAAATAACAACCGTTCCGGTAGCATACCACAATAGATCCTCCGCACTAAATTGGTCCAATTCAGACGTCCATACAGCCTTGTATAAGTTGCCAACATGCGCATACCCTACACATCGCCAGAACTTTAGTTTGGTGAAACCAAACTCTCATTTTCAATCAAAATGAGAAATTCTTCCACCTCTTCCAAAATTACTAAAATTGTCTAAATCTACTTAAATCACTCTGAATTTCACACCATAGATACTTCAGATCGCCTACTTCGACATTCAAACAGATCGTTCATGCTTGCAAAGATACGAGAAAAGTGGCATTCTTGGTACTTTTCCTGAGGGAGAACATCATTCTAATATGTGGTACACTACCTTCCGTGAACTCGTGAATACGGAATTTGGACGCCATTTTGGAGAAGATAGTTCGAACATGTTTCAATGCCATACTGTTCAACATGTGACAATTCAAGCTAGGGCGTCGGGTGTTTAATGTGCGTTTACATACGCACATAGCTGTGTTCTTTGTACATATTGTTACTAGGGGAATGACGTCATTTGCACTGTATCATATGATGCTAGCAAATTGATTACAATATTGATTACAAAGGTGGCTTCTGTATGGGCCTAGCCGGTCCTCAGTACTATATTGGAGACCGGTAATCAATGTCTCTACCAAACAATTTGTATCATTGTGAATTATAAATAAAAGGGGTTTATAAATATGATTCTTTATTAGCATATGAGTCTTACATGGAAGTATTTCACGATAAACAAATTACATATTGCTTTTAATCACTAAGAGCTTAACATTTGTTTTGTAATGTATTTAATAAGCATATTAATCGCAGGACCAATGTCATTTCAATCAAAATTTCAATCGTTAATGCTAAATTCTGTCATAGATTTATACCATAGAGAGAAAAATAAGAGATAAAAATAACAAAGAATAACTTAAAAAGAGAAGTAAATATACAGAACAAGTTGGAACAGTATCACGTCAAAAGTGTCAAGCATCTGGAACTTTTATCTAAATAATAAGAAAACAGAAAATGCGTCAAGTAGTAACTAGCAACATTCCCGAACAGTAAGGTGTAAATCAGGCTGTACAGTATCATAATACATTACCTAGATGCTGTTAAGTAGTAATTAGCAACATCACCAGGTAGTCTGGTGTATATCAGGCTGTACAGTATTATAATACCTTACCTAGATGATGCTAAGTAGTAGCTAGTAACACCCCCGGACAGTCTGGTGTATATCAGGCTGTACTGTATCATAATACCTTACCTAGATGCTGTTAAGTAGTAACTAGAAACATCCCTGGGCAGTCTGGTATATAGCAGATCAGTACAATATCTACTTAATTTAACTTATATATATACTCTCACAGCTGCGCCGTAAAATAATATAATTCAGCCAATGTTTACATACCTTTCCATGGAGTTGAATATTAAGGATTGCTGTGAATCCACATTTGATTGATTCTTCGGTTATGGTCTATGTCATCCATGAGCACATTTTAAGTTGTTACGAAAGATCAAACACAGCTTCATAACATAAATAAGGAAGCATGCCACATTTAATCTAGACTTCTACTAGTTACTAAATTTCAGGCTAAACCAGTCATCCGTCTTCAGGGATATCCACAGACCTGTTAATTCTTAAAAGCAGCACATATATAGTCAATCAGCGTGAAGAGAGATTTCGATGATATGCTTATCACTTATAACAAGCAGGAATATATGCCAGGCCTGCTGCAGTAGTCTACCATGGTAACCATACTAAGTCAAGCATGGATCTGAGGTAATATGAATGCCTGAGCGGATACAGAGGGGCGGGGGGGGGGAGTCTGAACCCGGCCATCCTAACCCACTTTTATTTTTGATAATTTAGTTATAATTTAGTTATAATACAGATGACATAGAGGCAGGCAATCCAAAAAACAGAGCAGTCACACTACTGCTGTACTCATTCTAAGCGAGACCTCTAAGTGAATTCATATTACCTTCTCTCTCCATACTCCATACTTCTGACAGTTAAAACTTGTTAAGATTGTCAGATTCATCTCCCACAAACAATAAACAAAAACTAAAAATAACAATAACTTTAAACAATAATATTAACTATTATAACAATATATTAATTCAACGTATTAATTCAACATTGATTGTAAACTAATTTTTAGAAGAAAAAAATTGAACCTGGACACGAAAACCCAAGAAACTAAAATACCTTTAGTAATCCATTGGTTTTTCGGGAAAGACTGATTACAAATTTAATTAACCACGTTAACACGTCGTCCCGAGAATTGTCTGTAAATTTCTAAATAAAAATGTCCTATGTTAGCAGTACTGTAGTTTCGAACATGAAATGGATCACTTTGGTTATTTTCCTTTGAAATAATGTTTTTGAAACAAGTATTAAGAAATTGTGCATCTGGTTATTAAAACGATCTAGTGAACCATTTGGTGGTCTGTATACAACACCTATAATACTATTTTAATTTATATTACGAAATAGATCCAACAGTCGTTAAAAGTCGTCAAAGTTTCTGTTTAATTTTAAGCTGCGACTGTTATGACCGAAAATTGACATTCCAGTATGAGGTGGTGAGTTGCTACAGGAATCAATATTATAATATGACATGCATGACAAATTATTTTCTTTGGGGATTGTGTTCTTTGAATTCATCAGTAACATGTTCAAGTTCCATTGTCATGGCACATTGTCTTCGATCAGCTGTAATGTCTTTATCCGCAGTAGTTACTAGTACCTTCATTAACAATACTATTACCATAATCATTTCTGCAACGTTTCTGTTCAACTTGAGTTCATATTCCTCAGTCTCATAGACTTTGCTCTACTCAGATACTGGATTAGTGTTTTCTGTTTGTATTTGGCAGTCGTGGACTGCTCTGCATCACTTGATTATAGCTCCCTTCGGGGGTTGGGGGCTTTCAGATGATTTGTCGACCAGCTGGGATTGCGGCAGCTCTACTTCACGCTGTCCTTTGTACCTTTTGTTCAGTGCGTTCAGTTGGTTTCGCTGTCTCCGCTCGACTGGGTTCCTTTGCAGCAGTTGCTGATCGGATCGGATTTGTTGTCTGCGGCTGTCTGGCTGTCCTCTGCCCATCGACATCGCTGTCATTGTATTCATTATCCACATTATAAATGGACACCGATTGTTGTGACCAGTTTACGAACAGCTACATATGAAGATATAAAAGTGACTTGTATCGTTACCCAATTATGATGTAACTGTTTTCAGGCTCTTACACTGAGTTACACCTGTTTTACGAAATGCAAGCTCCAGTGGATGTGATCGTTACCAATGTCAAAGTAAAACGCGAAGGAATGTGAAGAACGATCATCATGCCCTTATTTTTTTATTTCAATCTTAGACATCGCTTCCACAAATTAAACCATAAAGAATTTTGGCACATGTATTTTGGCACGTATATTGTGCATATAAGTTACATATTGAACTGTAGAGGGCCAATCTTGCCATGACGTTGTTCAGTGGCCTCGGCAAGTTGAAGTCCGCATCAGTGTTTGAAAGACATCGATGTTGGGCCTTGAATTGATCGAAAATGCGACAGTTTCGCTAAATTTTCATTGTAACTTCCCATTCTACAATTAAACATTAAATAGTTGTTTCTCTCTCATTTCATAATGTTGTGCAGGCCTACCCATAATCAAAAGCTATGAAAACTGTTGGTACTATGAAAATAAACAAGCCTTGTGATAAGGCTAATTGAAAATTATTATTTCAACTTTTAGTGATATTTTCTTAAAACCACTTTCACAAAATCAACTGGAATGTTCGAGACACTACCGATTTCATTAATAATAAGGTTTTAGTAACACATTATGTAGCATCCTGAATTATTAGTAGTATGTAGCTTTACGCTTTTGTGGGCTAACTGAGCGTTCGTTGACTCAAGGGCAGTACATTTAATATGGACCTTGGGAGGAGATGTGGGCTAATTAGTTTATTAGTTGGCCCTGTAAATTAGTCCAGATGACATCAGCCAGTCACCAACAATGCTCCTGGGATAAGCAATTATTACTTGTTTCTCTCTGGGTTTTTTATACTTTCTTAAGACATTCTTAGGACGTAAAGATTTATTACGTAGTTAGTTTCCCTTCCTGCCTAAACCGATCTCTCTAAGGCTTCTGGTGGAATAAGTAAAGGGTATCGAGTTATAGATGAGTATTCCTGGAAACTGTGTGGTCAGGTTTATGGTGACACATTGTCTGGTAGGTGAGCTAGGAACCCCTCTCAAGGATCCTCTTTGTTCAATACATGAATAGCCCAGGTTTGTCAGAAATTAAGGGGCTAGGAGATTCGTTAAAAATGATTGTGTTGTTTATATATTAAGGAGACACCAGCCGAAGGCAAGACCATACAGCTTGTGCTGTGAAATTATCTTTATTATTTCTATATCAGCTATGAACGGTATTCCATAATACGTAGATGTGACGATGACTAAGAGATGGACAGTGCAATCATCGTCCTGTGCATACTAGATGACCTCATCCTGTGTGACTCACAATCCCTTTCCCATGGGTGTTGACGTGGTCATCAGAGAGATAATTCGATGCTGACGCGATGCTGGCGCAATAAGTACACGCCGTATATACATGTTAAGCCAGTATCATTATAACTAATTATTGTTTTATTATTATTTCAAACCTATGGTGAATATACCTTTTAGCCTCGAGAGTTACCAATAGATGACTGTCCGTGCATTCATTTCTAACGTTATGTCCTCCCCCAGTTAGTGACAAATTGAACCCGGCTGCCTTTGATCTTCTGTATTTCATGGTGGCGTATTCGAAACACATCCCTCTTAAATGTCTTACACATATTAGTAGTCTCGTGGGATGTAGTAGCTAGTATGATCCCTATGTAGACTGTTCCAGGCCAACGTTGAGCTAGTGTACTTTAAAGTTTGTTGAACTGCATTAAAACCAAACAAGTCGACTTTAGTTATTTCAAAATTACGGGACAACAGTGGCCTTATATATCTATACCGATGTTGCGATGAGTTGTAATATTGGTAATTTATGGAAACCTCAATGGCCGTTCCAACCGGCTAATTATTGGTAGAGATCTAAACGCAATAATAGTTGTTTCAACAAACGGGGTGAAAGCTTTGTTGTAATTCTAACATTATTTTTTTTATTTATTTTACTGTTTCCCCTCAGATATATTACAATTTCTTGACGTTTAGACCATTTTAGTATTGGTGATGGTCATTTGTATCTGCTACCCTCTCTACAGGTGCAACACGAATATCGTATTGTGTAGCTGTACGTTTCCTTTGCTCTGTCCCATTTATTGTATGATACTCCAAGAATATAAGGCTCTGAAATATAACTAGGAAATAGCTACTGGATTCCACATGGTAATGGATTTACCCCTCCCCAAACAGAATTGATTGGTAGGCATTCACAATTTGTTATACAGCTCACCCAACAGGGATATAAGTCATTATAGGAGTTTCTTAGAAACATCGTCTAACAAATCTTCTAACTAATACTGTTCAAAATGATGCAAATTGAAGAGGTGCAACCTTTTAGTTTAGCTGCATAGCTATAGACTACTTGCGGGCGTAGATAGACTACGTGGGGCGTAGCTAGATTATTTCTTGCATAGCTAGACTACTTGCAGGCGTTGTTAGACTACTTCCAGAGGCAAGAGGAGTGTGACTATTTGTGCAGACTAGCTAGACGTTTATTTGAAACGACTACATAATACTTAAAACTGATAAGATTTGCGAAATGTGTGTTCGATATACTTGAGGTCGACCAAATTGCGTCCTAGAGGATTCTAAGGAAGGGTATGTCCTCTTAAATTATAAATTGACAGGTCTCTAAACTGTACACTGGTGCCATGTGTTGATACTTAAAGAAGCACTTTGAGTTGAAGCGGGTTGTAAAATACCTACATCGGTCTAAGATCATAAAATTGAAACATGGGAAATATTCAAGACCATTCTCTGTGCTCATTAACTGATAAGAGTGGTATCCTGACAGAGGACGGGATATACCTTTGTTAAAGGCTGAACAAAGCTGTTAATTACAGGCTAATTAGGACCAATTGCCATATGTAACAACGGAATATTAAAATATATCTAGTCTAGTCCAACTCAAAAAGATGAATATGTATCCATTATACTTTATATTGTGTGTTGCTGTGTTCCACTTCTAATGCTGGATACCGGGTATCACTGTGCGTGTGTTACAGTGCGTGGCTGGCTGGCCCAGTGGTGTTGCTTGGGGGGGAGATTAAATGAAAGATCCGATTATCGAAAATTCTTTTCCCCGAATGTTCCCCCCTCCCTTAGCTTATACCTGGAAGGGGAGTCTTTAGACCCACTGAGCCCCATCCACGATATAACACCATGCATTGTGGCACACTGGGTGTAGTTGAATCTCTTATTCCATACAGAAGATGACGCGAGGTTGTATTACATGCAATTATGTAATTATTCTAATTATTAATGTAGCAAGCTATTATTTTCAGCACTACCCCTTTAAGTTCACTTTTCTTTGAACTGGTGAGCTACTGTTTATCTCTTTTTTTTTACTTCCATCTCTTAAGCCCCTTCTTAGTCAACCCTACTATGACCACTCTCTTTGAAGTCATTGTCCCACCAATAGACTCCTAATCCTTTTTTTTATTACCTAGACAGGCTTTTGGGTGACTTCTCAGTTTATACTGTTAAGTTTATTACTTTTTATGTTTTCTTGAAAATCTCACGAGGGTACTATTTCTTTATTTTGTTGAGTCAACCAACTAATATCTTGCTTTCTCACACTCTGACTTTTCCTGACTCTTGGCTCCTCACTAATTGTCCGCTATGTGTTACAATATCTGGTTGGGAAAGACGCGCTAGTAAGTAAACTTTGGCTTGTTGATTTCAATTTACTCAACTGTTACAAAACAAGTCTCTCTTTGTTCTGGTATGGGTTAATACCTGGTGCTTCTATGGTTCATCGGTCACTCGCTCGATGTTGTCAGCATGACCACATCACCCAAGCAAGCCAGAGGTTTTTACACTTACAAGAAGAATTAACTATTTGGTTCATTTGGTACCATTTAGGTAAGATTCTTTTCTTATATTTCTAAGTTGCTTCCCAAGTTAAAATATTATTGTAATATATTTGATTGCCATGTTGAGCTAACTCATTGAATTGCTAGGGATTCTTTCCAAGAATCCATTTCCTTAGCACCTATCTTTAATGTTTGCAGTTATATAGGTCAACGCAGACCCAAGGAATAAGTCCCTTCTTAAACTATAATTATATAACCTGTCAAGGTCACCCAGTCT
>JAODAG010167180.1:0-14354 GCA_027574785.1 Orphnurgus asper
TATATATACATACAAAGAAGAACAAACACGAAAGCTGATTACACGATGTTTACGAGTCAATTAACTTTAAAATGGTTATGCATATGGATAATAAAAGGTTACAAATGTTTGGCCACAATATCGCGTTTCTTAATTTTTCAGAAAAACAATGTAAAACACTGCTTCATATTTTCTGGCGCTGCTTATAATGTGACAGTCAAAATCCAAATTGTTCAACTGTGTTGGCTCGATATCTAATATGTTAATATTTTGAAATAGTAATTACATCAGGGAAAAACTTGTTTACCAACTAATTTCCGAAATACCGAATTCAAATTTCGATTGTTGATATATTTCAGCGAGAAGTGGACATTATAGTTGACGTTTCCAATGATCAGGTATGTGCATTGACCATGCCACTGTGCAAGTGTTGCTGAACCCTTCTTCAGGTTAAGGTACAGTTATTGACAGCAATGGTAAGAAGTAGTTTTTCATCTTGGTCTATAATATCCACAGTTGCAGAATAGGTTCCCTAAAGAAAAAGATACAAACAATAGCTGATTTAACAAGCTTTGACAAGGTTGTCAGTCGATACTTACCAATCACACTTGATTTCAATATATACAAAATAGGCCTAATAGTACATATAGGCTAATGTTTATTTTACTCTTATGAGAGCCATCCAAGACAGAACCTTAATTGGCTCCAAAAACCAGGGTATGCCACGGCATGCATCTCCCAACCCCAATCCTATTTCGATTATGATTATATATTATTATAAATGATTTCCCTTACTAATTTTAGACGCACAAAATGTTGCTCAATATTTACAGGAAGTAGACTATTTACTCCCAACATGAGGACATTTTGCTCCCTGATATTAACATCAATCTAACTCACGCAACCATCGAGAGATTTTCTTCATAATGATGTTACCGATGATCCTCTCTAATGACCCCCCCCCACAGTATGATAAATTGTATATATTTATTTTATTGTTACAGCGGCCACACATCTGAACCGAATTTCCGCTGGATCGTATATTATTCCGCTTATTAGGGTATAAGTCAACTCATTAAAAGGTGTAGCTCGACTTTGGTAAGAACAATTTGGAACTCCGAGTGAAGGTTCAACTAAGATTCTTAAAATCGAGCTTTACTTACTTTTGGAACATATCCAATGTTGAATCCTTTCTCGCTGTGCTTTGCCTCTGTAAATGACCAATAGTATGAGTTATGAATGTCTCTATTCACATCAGTTGTCTCTATTCACATGTGTACCACTTCAAATAATACAATGCCAATAACTCTTCAAATACACCTTAAAAGGAAATATATGATAATAAATAAAAAAAAATGATTGCAAACTACAGGCCAAATTCAAATGGTCGCGTCGGAAGAAGAATATTTTTGCTAAATTAGCATTTTATGCAATCCCCTTTTTCACGATTGAGCTCCAATGCATATATCAACCTCTGACCCAGACTCATGTCTGACTCCCAAGATGCTTAATTAGGTGTGAGAATATGATGAAGAAACAATTGCGATAACCTCACCTCCTTTTCTAAAGGGACACAGATCTGTCTTCTTATGAATATCACAAAGTAGTTTTACAACGTTGTATATGGGTCCAACTCCTTCCAGGGTAACGGTGATTGCCATGGTCATAGACCAAACAGTCTCTACTGTAAATATGAAATACAACATTTACTTTTGTTTAAACACAAGCCACCCATTAAGGAACCAGGCTCAATATACGCCAACCTAATTGCGCGAAATTATCCACCTCGAAACTTCAATCCTATTTCGATCAGGACTATTACATTGCTTTAAGAACATAAGCTCTAAAACGAAACAACGACATTGGTCATGCCACGGAACCATGATCGCCCTAAACGACTTCCTAGATCCGATTGCTATTTCGTTGGGACTGTCCAGACATGGAGATCATTGAGCGATTGTTGTGCATGACACGCATATGCCTCTGTCGGATGACTTGTAATATAAAATATACATATAACATTGAAAGTGAAAACTTAACTTCTACAAGCTCCAATGCTTTTCTCTACATATTATTAACATGACTTGGGCTATAAACCATATAACGTCAGCACGTGACAATTCATCAAAATGCCAAGTGATCATGTGTAGCGCCTGACACTTTTCGTCAACATAACCCAACCTTTAACCAGTGTGGGCTGTTCTTAACATCGTAGATACTACACATGATATTTGCTAAAAGGCTGAGAAGCGTACTAGTTTCCTCGGATACACTTTTAAGAAATGTCACTCAAGAAAGAACCGAGGCACGAATGATGGCTGGAGCATATGCCTCGTCACAACCCACCACCCCCCCCCCTGCCTCAACTGCTCAACTTCATCAACAAAATCCAAATCGATCGGACTGTACAATGGCGGAGTTGATTGTCATACAATGTGTAGTGCGTGCATCGGCGTAGACGGTGAGGGTGCTGGGGAATGCAGCCCCCACCAAACAAACATTTCGTGCAATAATTGTTTTTCAACGAATATATCTTTTCTCATGTTACTAGAAAATATGATATTAAATAAAAAGGACCATTGTTTTCAGAAATTTATAGAACAGCCTTTTCCTAAACATAACTTCACTTCAGAAGTTACCGGTACAAAATATGGCACACTGTTGCACTATAAACACCCTTCATTACATAAAATATATATTTAAAAGGGGAGGGACACACCCCCTCTTCCTATAGCCCTCCTCCAGGTCATTGTACATATTTTCCAGCAATTCTGTCAGCCCCACCCTAAAAAACAAATTGAGGAAATACGCTCATGGCTACGTCATCCACATGCACAGATGCCCACAACTACAGGTGGACATCTGTCTATTAACAACAATAAGTATTTGCATTTCTTCTATACAGTCTTAGATGTGAAGTAAAATAACAATCAGAACATTCGTATATAAGATATATAGGCCTAAGTATATAAGATTGGGCCGTTAATAACGTTGTGCTTGATTGGTTGCATTCATTCTCATACCGCATACAAAAAACTGCAAATCTATAGCTATGACCGCAGATATGATTATTATGCCGTAACATGTTTACAGTGATAAAAGTATTTTCTTTATTTCAGATTATTAAAGTGCAATTACATAGGCTACTCAAATATTCAACATTTTTGGACCAAATATGCTACAAATTCCGATTGTTTCTATTTGACCACAGGGAGAATACTCATTTTACAACTTTAATCAGGTTGTTCACGAGAGGAGCTGTGAAGTTGGAAAGATTCGAACGTTTGATCTTATATGAGCTCGTGCGCTCTTGTATTTCCTTTGGAAACATGCTGTACGTTTAAGTTAAACCTTTATTCAGTTATTAAAAATTCCTGATACGTACTTGCATAAAAGTCAACGGCCACTTTCTCGAAAGTATCTACCCGTGGTGGATTCGGAGTAGCTGTGAAGTTGACAAATTCTTTCCAGGGTCCTAAGAAAGTAAACCAGGAGATCGGGTACTCATAAATGATTTGGTTTAACCTCACGACATTGTTCAATCTCAATAGCCGAAGTCTGTGGAAAGAACTAAATCCCTTCGACCAGTGTATAGTATCAGAAAATATCGTACATGATCATCGTGACCTAACCCGTCAGGTAACGAAATGTGTCAGAATTACGTAACAAGATGGCGTATTATATGGTTTAAACTTTAAACTTAAACTAGTAAATTAAAGCTTAAGGAACAATGACATTGCAAAAAAACGCATAAATATTTACCACTGCAGCACTCTATGCATTCATTGGTTAGTAATATTTGTCCATCGTTTTGTAAAGCTGAACATATGACGTCGATTATCAAATTCTGTTTATTAGGGGGGGGGAAGGGGGTAATTTATTGGAAGGCTCTCCAGGCTACACATTACGTGGCACTACGCTCGCCCACTGATCTCCAGATCTTTACAACCCGATCGATCAATGGGATTGGTATAGTCTAGTATAGTATAGATAATAAGGATCAGAAAGGACAATATCCTCATAAAGGATTCTGAACCACAAATACCCTAAATTCTACCATTATCAGAAAAATAAGCATCAATACCATTCTTGAAGGCATTGACACTACTAGCATACACCAATGACTCAGGCATGTCATTCCACTCATCTACCACTTTCTGTGAAAAGAAAAACTGTCTGCTCTCTAACCTGGAAAAATCCTTACGAAGTTTAATTTAAGACTATGACCTCTGGTACGATTATTGTACCACCAATTGAAAAAATCATGAAACGTCAACCTATCAAAACCATGGACAATGTTAAAGACCTGCAAAAGATCACCACGAAGACGTCTCAGTTCCAATGTAGTAAGCTTCAGATGTAACAGACGCTGCTCATAAGACAGGGAACTAATAGAACTGATCAATTTCGTTGCCCTCCTCTGAACACGCTCAAGTATAAACCTATCCTTAGCCAAATATGCCTAAACAGCATACTCCAGACGAGGCCTGACTCTCTGTTTATACATGTTCATGTTTATACAATGTCCTTGTGACGAAAAGTTTGTGAAAAAGTGAAAAAGTTTAGATGGATTTATTGAACAATCCAAATAGATACCGAGATCTTTCTCCTACTGAACTACCTCCAAATTTCTACCGTCAATGTTATAGACCTTCCTCACATTACCATTACCAACATGCATAACCTTACACTTGCTAACATTGAAAACCATACCCCAAACCATTGACCAGTTAATTTTTTATCTAGATAAAACCTGTAGATATACAGCATCAGCCTCAGAAATCTGTAAACCTTAGTGTCATCCACAATCTTAGAAACACTAACTGCATGAATCATCCAAGTCATTAATGTAAGCAATGAATAACAATGAACCCAACACAGAACCCTGGGGAACACCACTGCTGACACCTATCCAAGGAGAAACAGATCCACCAACAACCTTCTTTGTTTTCTATTTCCTAACCAATCGCCAATCTACTGTAACAAACACCCATTGATACCTAAACATTCCAATTTGACTAATAACCGTTTCTGAGGAACCTTATCAAAAGCCTTCTGAAAATCCAAAAATACCACATCAACAGGATTATCTGCATCCACATAACTAGTAACATCCTCTAGATATTCAAGCGTATTTGTAAGACACGACCTATTTCATGTAAAGCCATGTTGGGAACTATTGATTAATGAGTGCTCATCCAGAAACAGAACAAGTGAAGCATTAATAAGAGATTCCATAATCTTACACACTACACTAGTAAACCAACTTAACCTGCTCGTCACAAGTTAAACCTAGTGAGCATAGCATCCGAATGAGAGAATTACTTAATTATTCCAAAGCCTGCGCTTCTTCCTGATCTCCTTCAGAAAATCTCTTGACATCCAAGCTGGTTGTTTACTAGACTTACGCTGTCTATTTCTCAGAGGAACCAAATTTGCAAAACGAAATGTATACGATTTCTAGTGGTCTGTTCTTACCTGTTATCTGATATTTACAAGGCATGGGCGTCTTCTCCCGCAACCGGCTCGTAGCGAGTGTTCTGTCCCGTGAACTATCGGCATGTGAAGCAGGTAGACCAGTTCCAGATCGGAACGCAAAGAAAATAATGAGAGAGAAGGTAAACCATTTCATGTTGAGGAAAGTCAGATCTTGAATGATCTCGAGAAATGTTACACAGTGACGCGATTGTTACCTTTACTACGTCGTGTGGGGAATGACACACCTAAAGGCATGAGCAGTTCAGGATTAATATAACAAAAAAATTGTTCTATAAAGAATGTGTATGCGTGTGTGTGTGTGTGGGGGGTGTAAAGTTGTTGTTCCGTGACGGAATATAATAACGAAATCGTTGCAGGGAGAGTGTAATTGAATCTACTGAAAAAATATGAACTTTACGGTGCACTATATGGATTGGATTGAGTCTATACACATAAACTGTACTTATGGTACGTGCCCCATAGATGAGGAACAATGCTTTGTTATCGTGCAGTGTCTCCGGTGACTCACTCTTACGTCAACAACTAATTGTAATCAAAGGCGGAACTATAGGGAGATTATATATCAAGACTATATGCTACAGAAATATCAGGGACGGGAAAGTTTAGAACGGTAGGAGAAATATTTACCGTAACAGACATAGCATTTTGTAGGACCTCAAAATGCAGTAAAGTTGTCCTCTGTTGCTCACTTTTGTGCATTTCTCTATTCCACCATATCCCGTATCGTGCTATGACTAAAATTAATTATTGCAACGTCGGTAAAATTCCCTATTTCGATCTATTAAGATGTATTAACCTAGGAACCTGACGTGAATAGTTCAATACAATAACGCTCGTTGACTAAAATTAATTATTGCAACGTGAGTAAAAATCCCTATTTTGGATCTATATAAGATGTATTAACGTCAATACTTCAATACAATAACGCTATATAGACTATAACTATATATTGACGTTGTGCTGACTTTCTTAGTTGGTAAAACGAGAACCTTTCTGGACCCTTGAGTAATATGTTGTGCTACGTCATTCACATAAGACTCTCCCGGCGCAGCAAGATGCTTATGCCGCGGGAAAGGAGAGCACTCGAGTCTTAATCTAGCGAGGGGAGGGGTAGTGGAGTGAGGTCACGGTTACTAATCCAATGTCAAAGATGAAGCATAGTAGAAGTCGGAAATTTGCAACGATTGCGTAAAGAGTCTCTTCCCAGATAATGGGTACTTCATTGGATCTTGTCAGGGAGCTGCCATAGCAGATTGCCCGTTTGTATCATGTACATACCCAGGGAACAAAGCCCCATAGTTTAAGAACTGACATATCGAGATCTAAAAGCGTGTCCTATATAGGTTGATTCTATGGACCATAAGCAACATCTCTAGGGTGGACACCTAAATCAATTAACTGCACAAAGGCATTAAATGGGGGAGGGGGGAAAGTTGACCCCCACAATTCACCAATAATCAGATAATAATCCATCTGCCCCAATGTTGTAGATATAATTTGATATTATTGCTAATCAGAACCGACATCAATGATGTGGGGTACATATATATAGATGTGTAGTGGGAGACAGGCTGACCTAGTTGGGGAGGGGTGGTGGAGGTAGTGGGGGTTGTAGGGAAAAGGCGGGGGTTGAAAAATCTAGATTGGTTTTGCGAGAAAACACCGAGCCAATTGGCAGGGGTGGCATATACACTCGCAGGTAGAACGGGAGGGGTGGGTACGATACAGCAAGCGTACATGCTACAGTAATACTATACAACGATCTACAGTAACTGTGTTCGTTGTCAAGTGCAGATCATCTATATATATATCTTTAAATATCCGGCATCTTAGTGCCCCCCTTACCACTCCGTCGGAGCATTTAATTGCTTCCGCCTTTCTGGGAGCTTGGCCCACACGTCAGGGAATTCCTGGATGGCGGTACCACCACTACCCGTTGGACGTAACACAACAGTTGGGAGAAATCAGCCAATGTTACGCAAGTCTAAGAGAATGATTCAGCACATTTCAAGACACATCGCAAGAGAAACCAATGGCAAAGTATTGGCTCACGTTCTGGAAATGTGTGATATTCTGCTGCGGTTCTTGTTCTACCAGAGGGAGAAACTGGCTTGGGCACCTGAGTGAAACTGCAAACATGTGACCTTTCCTCAGTGCAGCTGGTCATTGCAAGTATGTTCAGCAGTCCCTGCCTCAGTACTTGATGGAAACGAAATACCTGCTGCTGCACCAGATGTATGTGATTTCTTCATCAGTGGTAATTTTGTTGCTCGGCGTGCCAATGATAGTCACAATACAGTATTCTCCTGATATGCTTCTAGAGCAAACATATAATGCAGATTCAAACTGGAAGTAAGTGGCCTGAATGCAATCACCATGAATGAATCTGCACTGATCAAATGGGTCTACACAAAACCAGTAACAGCAGCTGCGTCATTTCCATTGAAATCCATGCTGGACCTGAATGCTGAAACACAAAAACCTCACCATGAGCCGGGAAAGCACATGTTGTTAAAGATGTCGCACTTGTAGAGAATGTAATGGAATGCATTGAGAAGAATCCATTTTCATCAGACCATGCACAACTCATTAACATCTCTACTGGTCAAATCGTGGAGTTCAGTTACATCTTACAAAATGTAATAAAAGTGGCAAAGTTGCACTGGAGAACTCTATTAAAGGAAATCAAACCAAGACAGTTGTGAAACTAAACACATTTCATACTCCAAACAACTGCTATCCTGATTACTCCAAATGGTGGTGATGTGGACATTACAGATTTCATTGGAAACAAAGAATGCAAATATTTCCCTCCATCGCTACTTGATGGCTACTGCCAGCAAATCGTCACTTGTATAAGCACTGGAGGATTAAGCTCAGATACAGCCTTCTGAAGATCTCCCTGAATCAGCGCTCACAACTAGCGTAATCATCGATGCGATGTGTACCATTCGTAAGTGGTCCTTTGAGAAAGATGTTCCATTTCCTGACCTTCTTGACGGTTACTTTGCATTGATCCACCCAGTAATACCAAGAGTAACAGAAACAGAAGAGCATCGGATGGAAAGGCTTTATGAGGTTAGTGATCAGTTCCGTGCCCCTGATCAATATACAATATTCCACGAATCTGACAATATAGCATCCTTGCTTAACTGCTTGTGTGAGAAATGGGTAAACGGCAAAAAAAAGTAATGCACAACTTGAAGCAATGAAAATGTTCCTCGCAGGAGGTTTCCAAGATGTAACAAGGACTGACATGTTGACCGATGGTTTTGAAACTGTAGTTCCGGAGCTTGAATCTACCCAAAGAAGAAGCGGATACGCGACTGTTGTTGCATGAATTATATGATGTGAAGGCGGAAGGTGTGAAGCTCACAGTCAATGATACAGATGTTATCATATTGAGCATCTACGATTACACGAGAATACTTCGAGGTTTGCAGAAGTTGTTCGTGAAGACACAAAACGCTACCTCTCCATACACGAGATAGCAACACACTTGGGCGATGAGAAATGACAGGCTCTCCCATTTCTTCACAACCTCAGTGGGAGGGATACCACAATCTATCCGTATTTCACCGGAAAGAAAGAATGGCTAGATCATCGAGCACGATTTGGGGAAGTGGCTTTACAGTATCCAATGAAGTCAGTAACCAGTCAAGACAGCTGCTGTTCATTGCAGTTTATTCTTCAGCTGATGAGGGATCACCCTTTACAAAGATGGCTGAACTAAGGGCACACACATTTTTCAAGAACAAGGAGCCGCATCTGAAAGGGTTGCCACCTACAGAAGATGCGTTTCTTTTGCACCCGAAGAGAGCTGCCTATGCGACCATCATTGATAAGACCCCAGACACAAGTACCCCAACCTGACCTTCCAGAACTACAGGAATATGGATGGGCAATGAAGGCAGATAAGAAGCCAACTCCACTGTCAATGAGTAATCCCGCGTGGCCATCGGACGTATCAAGGGATGAGCTGCGCATGCAAGAAGGGGTGCAATAGAAACTGTAAATGTCCTACCAACTTTGATCTCCTACTGAATGATACTTTCATGTATTACCAATTGTGAGCTATAACAGAAAGATTTCTCGCAAAATTACACTGCAAAGGTTTCTCTCCTGCATGAATCAGTTTGTGTACTTCCCGATCTGATCTACTATGGAAAGTTTTCCTACAAAATTTACATTGAAATGGATTCTCTCCAGTGTGGATCTCTTCGTGTCTCACTAAAGATGATCTCCTATTGAAAGATGATCTCCTATTGAAAGATGTCTCACATGTTTTACATCGATGTGGTTTCACACCTGTATGTATCACTTCATGTACTACCAGATGTGATCTAATACAGAAAATCTTCGGACAAAATTGACATTGAAATGGTTTTCCTCCTGCAAGGATCCTTTCATGTTTTAACAAATCGGATCTCCAGGTAAATGTCTTCAAACATGTTTTACATTGGTTAAAATTCTCTTCCGAATGATACCTCTGCTGATCATATGTTGTTGTTGCTCCACATGAATAACTACAACTTGAGTTTAAGGATTTTCTTTCAGAAGGTGGTCTTCTTTTAGGTCCATGCTGGATGACGGTGATCTCATTTGTATTAGATTCTGGCTCTACTTCGCATTCTCTTCCCTTTATATGATGTAACTCATTAATGCCATGATGCAAATGCTCAGAAATCATCACTGTACCACTTGATTTCCTGTCACTCCTTTGGTCACCATTTTTCGTAATCTTCGACTGCTCCGAGAGATGGGTGTGTATTGCACCCTGATCTCCACTCTTCTCATCTGTTGAATTTATGAAACAGGATATGAACAAAGCAGCAACGATGCTGAAGCTTGTTAGGATGGATTGATTTTCATTGGATTTCAACGGTGTCGCAGTAACCTTGCTCAGAACAAGTGCAGTGCAGTGGAGGTGAACAGGTTGCTGTCACTTCCCTCGGTCTTTGAGAAAGTGGTCGAAGATCAAGATCTGTCGGATGGGGACGTTAAATGGCAGCCCCGGTAGCAGTAGGGATGGATGGTTACATGCCTGTCTCGTCAACTTTTGAACATTGGTAACAGCAGGATTATTAAAACCGGTGTTCATCACATGATCAACGCAACACGGACATGGTTTCTTTACGACCCTATGAGGCTTCTTAAACCTTACGATAGTAAACATGCCTGTAGGCTTGACTGCATAGGAGCCTTGGTCATCGATAACTAAAAAAAACAGAGAAACTAGTTCTTTATGAACCAGTTGATAATGTAATTTGAATATGCAACAAACCCATCAAAATAATATAAATGATGTAAACACTTTATATCCTGCATTCGGGGGAAATATATAAAGAATAAAGTGTCAAGGGTAACCCAAAGTTGGGCAACATCACTGTCATATGTATTATTATTATTTTCTATCTGGACTGCCATTCGTAGACCGCTGGTATGAATTGAGCGAGAGAGAGAGAACGTCCTCTGAGAGTTGCCAACTGAGCTACGATCAGTTTGCATGTACGATCTGTTTGCAACTTCTGCTTTAACAGTGTCTTGACCATGTATTGACCATGTCTTGACCATGTATGGTCATCTGCTGCTGGAATGCGTATTTTGTCTTCGTTATTTAATTGTGGTAAATCTTTCGCTCTTTTGCCAAACTGTTGCTTTTGCTTGGTTTTGCTCGTGGCACGATATTTGAGACTTTTGTGTGACTTTTAGTGAGATAGGAGGGTTTCCTTGATGGGAAGGTTGGCTTTTAAGCGTCTGTTCATTAGTAGTTGTGCTGGTGACATTCCGCATTCTAGTGGTGTGCTACGATATAGGCTGATCTGATGTTCCAGTATTCCAGCACGTTTTGTGGACAATCAGCCTTATTTTCCGGTCAACCTGACATATAATTACTTGTAATTTGAAGCAGTTTTAATATTCGCTAGTTTTTCAGAGGACACTGGTAGTGTTGTTATGATAAGGTCGACGTAAGCTTTGATATCATGCTCAGTAATGCTTACTTTCAGTGGTGTTGTTGTGTCTACCGCTCTGGACAGAATATCCGCAGGTTAATCTTTGCCTGATGTCACTTGCAAATCATATATTTGCAGTCGGCAGTCGTTTAAGGCTTTCTGAAACAACGCTATCAGCATTTTGTGATCCGTTACTGCCTGTACCGTTTGACCAAAGATAAATTGATGGAAACGTTCACATGCAAATGTGATATCGAGTAGTTCCTTTTCTATCTGCGAGTACATTTTTTCGGCTTCCGTCACATTGACCGAGACGGGTAAGCTACTGGCAACCATATTGTATCGTGTAGAATCACCGCTCCCAAGCCGAATTGTGAAGCATCTGATGATACCTTTGTTGGTTTCTCCGGGTCGTAAAATGTTAAGACTGGTTCGCTCGCGAGAATTTTTTTTAATGTAGGCCTACACCATGATCGCTCATGTGCTGGTGTCCAGCACCATTCTACATCACGAATAAGTTGTGACCTCAACGTCACTGACAGGTCTGGGATGAATTTTCCCAAGTAACTTACCATGCCGAGGAACAGCTGAAGATCCTGCTTTGTTTCAGGTATTTCCATGTTATTAATTGCCGATGTTTTATTGGGATCCGGTTTGATGCTCTTGTCGGTTATGACATCAACAATAAATGTTAGTTGTGACACGCCGAATTCGCACTTCGCTTTTGTTGAGCTTTAAGTTAGCTTTTCGTGTTAGTTCTAGAATTTGTCGCAACCGTTCATCGTGCTCTTGTCTTGTGGTCCCACAAATAATTATGTCATCCATGGTGGTATCCACAACATTCACATTTTCATTTGGTGAACTGTTCTGTGGTACACTTCCGGTGCTGATGCTATGCCAAAAGGCAGTCGCAAGAAGCGATAGCGACCATATGGGGTTATGATGAATGTGCAAAGTTCAGAGCTTTCTTGATCAAGTTTCTTTTTCCAAACCCACTTGATGCATCAAGCTTTGTGAAGTATTTGGCATTTGCAAACTGGGCCATTATTTCTTCCCTTGAGGGCAATTTATCGTGTTTCCTCTTAATTTCCTTTGTAAACGATCATTTTCCAAGCTCAATTAAGAACTTGATTCGCACTACCATGGGCCAGACTCGCCTTACTCATCTTGCTATCATGAACATGGAATCTGACATACTGCGCGGTTTAGATTTGACAGGTCATTCATGAGTTTGCCACGCGAAAGGCACGCAAGGTGATTCTCTAACTCTAAGTTTCACTTCGGTCTATGCCTTGTATAGGGCCCCCATCGTAATTTGTTAATGCAGCGCTGTACATTCCTATCTCACAAATATACTCCAATCAGTTTCTGTCAAAGGGAAAGTCTTCTGCTTCTCAACCATTACACTTTGGGGTCCGACAAAGTTCTGTTTTAGGAACCTTATTGTCTACCTTATCTCCTCTTGGTCAACTCATCCGTCGTTACAATCTCAAATTTCATCAATATGGTAATAATAATCAACTACATGTTATTCAAGTTCAAGAAATCAAATATTTCCTATGCGGTCTCCATGACACAAGAATGTGTCAGTGATATCAAACAATGGATGACACTGAAACTAAAACTGAACGATTAAGAACGACGTCTATTCTGCTCAAAATGTTACCACTCCCCCTCCACGATGTCTGACATTGTTTGTTCTATAGTGTTATTGTATCAGCTCAGTCGGCTAGAAATATTGGCATGACGTTCAATGATAGATATTCTTTCAAAAAGCACATTAACAGTACCTGTTAACTTGAATTACAATAGAGCATCTGTCGTGCTGTTTGCTTAAGACATGTATTTTCTTCAGTGGAAGCAATATCAATGACATATGGAAAAATGTACAATGAACTACCTCGTTTATTTAAACTGGTTTGCTGCTAGCAAACTGTAAAACATGTCATCTTCAATACAAAAACTAACAAGCACGATTTAAATGTAAATGCATTATTATAAAAATTGCTCCAACAGCCTGTGGAAGCACACCACCACCTAAGATCAAACCATCTCACATCTTCAACGTCCTGTCGTAAATGTTAAATAGTGATGCTTTAGTAATGCAACAATTGCATTTTTTAGTAAAATGACACAAGCTGTAAAAGTAGCAACTCCAAAGAACGAGCAGGTTGTCATGATTTCCACGTTATTCACTAACCACGCAACACGTGGTTTTCTACATTCATGCTTATTCGGAGTGTTTTGTCTTTCCAAGTGCCTTCATTACATATGGAAATGTCTTTTCCATGATTCAGCCTTCAGATGATGAAGAGCGTGCATATGTCAGAACCACTAGTTCTTGGTTCAGTACTAATAATTTCCCTTGCATAAGCAGATTTGCCACTATCGATGGTGGATCCATGACTTGAAAACCTGTATGGATGTCACATGTTGCAGAAGAGAACTGTCCAGTGCAAGGTTGTTGATTTGTTTAAAAAAAATCATACCCACTTATATGATCTACAAGCACAACTTTGAATTCATAATCATAAAGGCCCCTGGGGCATTAAACTGTTTTTATTGTAGTAGGCTACACGCACAGGCCCTCTAGGCCCCATACCAATTGTATTGTTAACTATAACTATAGGAGCCTATTTGTATATAAGCAGCTTAGTCTTCATTACTTCCATAGTTTATGCATCTATACACAGGAAACACAGTAGTCCACCCAGCTAGTGTTAATTGGGGATTATGTTATTGTATTCTATGCTGTTTGTCAGTTATCACTGGATTCAGTGGATTAAAGTGTTACCCTCTTGATAGTTTACATCTACAGTACATGTCTATGGGGCTTACTGTACAGATCAGTGTCACAGCTCAGTTCGCTCTCACATAATGTAGGAGTGCATAGCAGGTCCAGTCAACAACCTCACATTTCAA
>JAODAG010167402.1:1542-14315 GCA_027574785.1 Orphnurgus asper
TATAACCTAGAAAGAAGCCTGTTGTACATCAAAGCTAGAGTCAGGGATACTCATTACTCAGATCCTCCTTCATGGGAAAATAACATAGCTGACACAAACCTTAAAATATTGTACCTCTAACCATTTCTGTTGTACTTCATAGCTAGGGCTAGTAGGGAGAAATCGAGACCTGAGTTGTAAATAACCCAACCTATCCTGTTGTAGTATACATAGCTAGGGAATAGGGAAAACTTGACTGTAACCCTATCAGTACTACTGTAAGAAGCCTGTTGTACGTCATGCTAGGGTTAGTGTACAGAAATCATTACTTCCTTGATGGTGAATAACCTAATATTAATATAGGGAGAGAGATCCCACTCATTTCTAAAGACCAATTAGCTAATTTCGTATGGGCGATAAAAGTCTGATAAGTCTGATAAAATCTTATGTCATCGGAGGACCAACGAATGGCACTGGATGTAGTGGAGAACTGTTAGTGACTTTATATTAAATCCTGCGTCTATGTGATATTATTGTGTTGTTTGTTTAGTAAATGTTTTTTAAAGATGCCAATGTCATTCAAGGTATACTTTGACATTGGGTAACTTATGTAATGTTACTAAAATGATATTGGGGAGGAGGAATTGATATGTAACTACATTTAGACAATTCGTATGTAGGTTAATTAGCACAAATGTCAGTGCCAGAAATGTGCCTAAAGTTCTATTTAATTATCATAATTTTCAGTAAACATAGTTATGATGTTAAAAGTGGATCATCTTATCGCACCTGCAGTTTCAAACATTTACAACATTTGAAAATAGATTACATGCAGCCATGTAGCATAGAACTGGGAGCAGGTGACATCGCAGATAACTATATCCAGTGTGCAAGCTAAACAAATCGCATTCTAAAAACTGCATGTCCATCAGTATATTAAATGGAATCCATATGTCCTACATGTTCATTCACATCGCTCCTCATTTAACCTTTCTTCCCCATAAACTAGAGGGAGACGGGCAAGCGAGTCGCTCGTGAATATACCCAAAACCAATAACTTATGGGCTAATTTCATTTTTCAAGAGGCTCAAAACTCTAAAATGATCGACTGAATGATGTTTGAGATATTCTGATTACGTCTCCACCACCAATGGCTGTAAACAGTGGGGCCTCCTTTAATATAGTAGCCTACTCACTGTTGCTTTCTGTTGTACTGTATATGTTAGCATATGTTAGCTAGCATACAATGCATCATTTCCCCCTACGTCATGACGTATTTTCCTGTTTGTCCTACGTGGTGTTGCTTTCCTAATATCCATATATATATATATATATATATATATATATATTTGCTCTTTCTTGCACATAGTTTTGCTGCCTCCCTTGATGTGCAGGATTTATGCATGCTCTGTTTGGTATACAAAGGTCATATTTGCAAAATCTAAATCATTATAATCTTTTATCTGGATTCTGGAGCATTAGGTGCTGAAGGCTAGCTTACAAAAACTAATTTGAGTAATTTTAAAAAGGTGCTTTTGCAGTAGTATTTCCCCCAAATTCACTCGGAGATATGGCTTTGTAGATATATATATTTTTTTAGGATCACTATACAAAGAAAATTACCAAATATACTTAAAAAGCTCACTTGTGCATGTTGGTACAATATAACTTAAATGTGCCCGTATTTATACTCCGATGTAACAGCACATGTATGTGCATATAACAGTATATTCTGTGCCATTTTCAGTTAAATTTCAGAGCTGACATTGTGATTGATTTTCTAATGAGGTACTGTGTGTTAGGCAATTAGTCTCTATGTCGTATGCAATATACTTTTTAGCCTAATTTGCATCTTAATTTTGGCATGTGTGTCTTGTAGGCATGCATTTGTGCCAATTGGAATGAATAGGTGGTATCTTAGCAACAATTACAGTTGCAATGTGGGTATCTTTTACTCTCTATGGTATCACTTTTTTACAAGATTTCCGTCTACATCAATGCCTTCAGAGTAATACCTCTAAGTCGTGAGTCTCACGGCGAAACTTGTTGGGAGTCGGTGGGTAAGGTGTATAATGGAACATCGGCTTCAACGTCATGACAGCAGTGTACCACAAGGAGTTGTACTGTACAGTATAGTACTCAGTTTTGGACTCAGGACTTGAGACGATAAGGGACTTGTCTTTAGTCAGTGTAAAACAAAGAGTTGTACCAATTGAACGAATGGCTTTGAACAGCAATAAATCATTACAAAAATCATTACATTCATTGGCATGCTTAGTTTCTTGTCGAATGTATTCTCCAAGAAGCTTTCTGTTGTACCATAAGTCTGCCAATTAAGTATCGTACCAGATTTCCTGTTCCACGTCTTCTGTCTTGTCATTCAACACATGAGGTCACCCACTTTATAAATTAATTAGGGCAGGATGATGTGTTTCTTTATCAGTTTGTTTATGTTACTTGTCAAATGTGGGCCTGACCTGTGCATCCTTTTGAATTGACAGTCTGCGAAGAAAGATGTTAACTTTCTATGGTGCTCTACATTCCCATCTCTTGCTAATTAATCCCTGCCAATCGCGTAATAATGCATCTATGCCGGAGTTGCTCCCCCGACCTCAGATACTTAATTTACCTACACATCTATGATATCACACCTGAGTGACTCTATTCTCATAACGTGAGATCACATACAGTATGTCTCAAGTTGAATTTTTTTTTTTTTACTTGCATTTTTTGGTGGTTTGTAGATGAAGAATACGGACTAGAAACAAGGAGAAGAGACGGCAAAGATGGAGAGGCTGATGAAGACAAGGGTGAGAATTGAATTTCAAATATACTGCATGGGTGGCTGTGTGTGGCGATGTACCTTAGGTCTCTGTTTATTTAGCAAACGTTATCCAAGTGTTTTCTAACAGCGTTTCGTCCATCCAGATGTCATGCACACATTTAGATATAGCTGTAATGTATGACATCTGGAAGAACCAAGCAAATTAAATTAATTAAATATTAGTGGCAATTAGTTGTTTAGAGAATAACCTTGCTGTATATATATACTCAGAACACTTCCACCAAGAGCCCCCGTATTCTACGTCTATGACGTCACCATGCATCGGGTGCCACCACTCTCATAATTACATTACTCAAAAGCTTTAAGCTGTGTAGTATAACTGTATACTGTATATCCCTATATATAACAGCATACTAGCATAATGTAGTACCTTTATATACGTATAGTATGAAAATCTGTCCACTCGTTTTCAGAATAGACATTATATTTTTGAGAAGTTAAGATAATTTGAATTAGTGAGAATGTTGGACGCAACCTCGGGAACAATGACTGAATTCAATCGGTAAATTCCAACACGATATGTTTTTAAAACAACGGCAGATATTCATATTTAGGAAGTTTTAACCATACCAGCCATTCAAACACAGCAGGATAGAAATAATTTGCTAAGCACCACTAGGAGTGATACCATTTGCTAACACATCACTAGTAGTGAACCATTTACTAAAACACAACACTAGGAATTCAACAATTTACTAGACACACTACTAGGACTGAAACCATGTACTACACCACTAGGAGTGAAACCATATACTAACCATACCATGAGGAATGAAACCATTTACTAAACACACTATACTATGGATAACAGTACTAGTACAGTCACAAACATCTCAAAATCATCAAAAAATCATCAAATATATCACTCATATGCTTGTTAAGGATACCTCCGGTATCTGACAGTAATTCAATCACAATCATCTGAGATACATCACTCTCAATGCCTGTTTAAGGATACCTCCGGTATCTGACTGCTACAATCGCAAACATCTGAGGTAGTCACTCTCAATGCCTGTTAACTATATCTCTGGTATCTGACAGTAGTACAATCACAAACATCTCAATTTGGGTATCTTGAGGCTAATATGTATCAAAATGTTTAGTTGTAGATTTAGTTGTAGATGTAGTTATAGTTAGAAATGCCTCAGTAAGCTTATGCAATTTTTTTAAGAGCCTCTGAGGCTTATAAATCTAGCAAATAAGGCCTCAAACTTAGGGCTTGTATAGCCACCAAGTCTTACTCAAAAATCACCACAGTTGTTTAGCCAATAAGTGCTCAAAAGCAGGTCCTACTCGAAGTCAGGACTTGTCTTAGCAATCGGGTCTTACTCGAAATCAAGACTTGTATAACACAACATACATGTCCTGCTATAAATCAGCACTTGTATATTGCCACCACGAAGTCCCTACTCGAAATGCCTGCTACTCAAAAACTGCGCTCGTATAGCCAAATAGGTCGGACTCGAAATCAGGACCTAGCTATTTAACAATATAAACGTAAAAGCCACGCTCGAAGTCAGCACTTGCATATCGGCCACGAAGTCCCCACTCGATGATCAATACTTGTGTAGTACTCCCTTTAATTGCACATAGTCTGAAATATTAAGAGCATTGCTCGAAACACAACCCAACTCATTTTGCAGACAAATTAGACTCCAAGGAGAGGAGGAAGGCAGCCGCCAAGGCCAAGAGGAGAAAACGTGACAAAAGAATCGGATCCATAGATTCCGGTCCCACGGGAGAGGGCGACGAAAGCAGCCGAAGGAAGCGATCGGCGCCAAACTTTTTCGTCGCGATCCAAGTCTGCGATCCAGAGGTTAGTCTGGAGACTAGTATAAAAGTTTGTTAGTGTCATCAAGTTAATCACGTGTTGTGGCTGAGGCTGGACGGCTAACCAAAAAGTTTGATCTTTCACAAATGGGATGGTCAATCCATTGTGGTGATTGCATAATTTTAATCCCAATTTGGTGTATATGCAGAAGGTTTGAGGATAATGTCCATGGCTCTTATTCTACCTGTAAACTACACCATAACATTTTGTGAATTTGGGTGGATTTGTTGTTATATCTAGGAGAATGGATTTGTTTACTGCATCCAGCAAGGTGGGGCCCAGGAACCCTCTTCAAATTTAGCACCTTTTTATGTCACTTCACGGTCAATGTTTAATCCTATGGTTAATACTAACGAAGAGAGTGGTGGTGGAACAGCGATATAGACCACAGGACAAGACCACTCACTATGTCGTCACCTAATATTCCACTGTTAGGTCCTGCAGTCGCTCAGAAATGTTCAACAAAGCGTTCTTGGGGGCGATGACAAACTGAAGGATGCGATGGTTCCCATAGCAACACTCCATCTGACTGTTATGGTCATGCACTTATCTTCAGAGGATGAAATAATCCAGTAAGTCCCCTTGTGTTGAGTATACATTTTGATGCATCCCTCATTTTTTTATGATTTTATGATTATGCATGAACCTATTAGACCATAATTCACGACTTGACATGATGATTATTATTATATAAGTTAACTTAACTAATAGTTACCTAATTGGCCTGCTGAAATATTTCCACAAAATCTACCGCATTGCTTTATAAATGCTTTTCTAGAAAAGTGACCAACTTTTATAAAACATGCAGAACAAACAGGTCAGGGCAGCACCAAATGGGTATTTTTGAACAGGTTTTCATCTGAAGATCTCCTTTTTCTTCTTTCGTATTCTCCACCTCTTTAATGAATTCTATTAATGGCAACTTCCTATTACTGTAGTTATAGAACAGTTTGGATCATTAAATTATTGCTGGTAGGTTTGGTTCAACATCTAACCGTATAGTATCTTTAAGTATGTCAGTAGATTTATCGTTTGTTTGCAGTAGGTGTTTAAACAAAAAATCAATATTAGCTCCCCAAAGATGTTTAGTGACATGTTCAACTATACGTGAAGCTGTCTCGTTCGCGACCTTCGCAGAGCAAAAGCAGCCCTGAGGGACTGTCAGGAAATCCTGGGCCCCAAATTCAGCAGAGAAACTTTGAACATTGAATTCCATGGTCTGGGCCACTTCAACAATCAAGTCATGTTTGCCAAAATTCAAGATTCGGGAAACACCGTCCAGGCTCTGTATGAAATTGCAGGTGAGTCGTCCACAAGCGATTGTCAAATTAAGAGCGAATTCAAGTTGTAGAATAGTTGGTTACGTCTCATCAATTTAGTTTGGTAATTACCGTATTTGTTGAGCAAAGAGATTAACCAGTCAAAAACATTGGCTCTATTATTCTTTGTCCCATTTGAATTTTTTTCAAATGTGAGGTTGCAACAAACCCCAAGGGGGGGGGGAACAATCAATTACCCTTTAATGTTATAAATTATAACCCCAGATATTTTTTTAAGCTGAGTCTAGGTGGTGTTGTTGCCTGTTCTTTGCTGAATATGCTCGTTAGCTATATTGAGGGGGGAGGGGGTGTGGGCAGAATTGACATCAACAGTTTTGAAACTGCTCTAGTTCATTCAACTCTACTGGATCTACTGACTTATATACACTAGGTCTGTTTTGGGGTTGATATTTCCAAAAAACAAACATACGTTCTCCCACTATCTTATGCACCGGAAAAATTGCTGATTATTTTGCTCGATTAAATTGCATGTTATAGAACTTTTTAGGAAGAAATATTATCATAATCCTATAATGATGATCCCAAACCAGCTAATAGATGCTGTCACAGGGCAAATGAGGTGAACCACAATAAAATAGTGAAAACGTCCTGGGGGGGGGGGAAACTAGTGGAATTACTCCATGAACACCACTAAAGAAAGGAAAGCTGTAAATAATGATAGTAAAATCCCCTCACCGGACCTGGTCCCTCCCCAGTGACATCCACTACCTTCCACTGCTGCATCTGATCAATGTGCACGCCGTCATTCCTATACTCATTCTCAGCTAGCGGGTACGTATGGTCGACAGTTTACTGAACTTAAAAATAAACGTACGTGTGCCGTTCACTTCCAGATATCGTTGAGAAGCAGTACGATAGATACGGCATCACGTCTACGGGCGAGAGGGGATTCAAGCCTCACCTGACGGTCATGAAACTCTCCCGTGCCCCGAGCTTGCGGAAGAAGGGGGTCCGCAGAATCAAGTCGGAGCTCTACAAAGCTCACAGCGGCAGGTCCTTCGGATCGCAGGCGATGACGGGCCTGCAGCTCTGCTCCATCAACAAGACGAAAGGAATCGATGGCTATTTTCACAAAGCCTCTGAATTTTTCTTCGGTGACTATGGTAAGTATGGTGTGGAAGTAGTATAGTTAGATGGGGAAATGAGGGGGGGGGGAGTGGACGCCAGTGTACCTTGAACTTTGACCACTTTCTCAACAATCTGTTCATCACCACTGCACTGCAGGTGTGCTGAGTGGAGTCATTGCGATGCCAATGAAAACCACGCAACGGAAATCAAACCGAATCACTAAACACCATGGTAGACCGAACTCATCTCACCACACGCAAAGTAGTCCCCGCCGAACAAGCCATGTCATGCCTGGGGATCGAACCGGCAACCTTTAAGGCTAGGAATCAGACACTCCAACCGCTAGACCACGAACACTCTCAGCTAGGTGACTTGTATTCTTGAGTCTTTCGTACAGAGTCGGAATCAGTCCTTGAAACTAACTCATTAAAGTGTGGTGATTTTAGTCAAGTCTCAAGTCATGGCAATGTGACTCAAATCAGACTGGTAATCTACACCAACAGTTTGTGATTGCTTGTTAAAGTAGGTGACGTTATTCTTAAGTCCACCCATCAGAAGATAAAAACTGCAATAAGGGGCTTAAGAGGCTTTCATAGAGTCACGGGTGTTGCTATATCGTTTCTTTTCCTTTGTGCAGGTAATCCTACAGTACAACCATCTGACAATAATTACTGCAATTAAATATTCAGCTCGGGGAATCAGAAGACAGAAACTGTCAGTACTAACGATACAGGCGAATATGGAAACGGCAAGGAAACCAGCAATTATTGAGATTGTCTCTGTAAACTGCAGGTGATCTCCTCAGTTAAAAATAGCCATGGGTTACCAGGGTCGGAGATTATTTGGGGGGAGGACTTCTATGCAAGTCTAATTAAATATTATTGTTTACCAGGGTCATCAGAGATTATTGGGGGTGGGAGGACTTCTATGCAAGTCTAATTTAAGACTGGTTTACCAGGGTCATCAGATATTTTTGGGGTGGGAGGACTTCTATGCAAGTCTAATTAAAGACTGGATTATCAGGGTCAGAGATTATTGGGGGGGGGGGAGGACTTCTACTCAAGTCTAAAGAAGTGACCATGGGTTACATGGTCAGAAATTGGGACAGGGTGGAAGTTTCTGCAAGTCAAATGAAGGTAACCTCATGTTTCCATGGTCAGAGTTTAATGGGGGGGGGGGGTCGGAGGTGAATTCTATGCAACCCTAATGAACTTCATAGTTATACAATTCTTTAATAGCAAGGTAAAACTATTGGACAACATAACTGTTCATTCTTTACTAAGGAAAAAATTTGGTGTGCATATCTCTCGAAATATATGGCAGGTTGCATCTGGGGTTTACATTTATTGACTTTGGTGTGAAATTATAAGATTAATGTTATTTTTACTAAATATGTGGAATGGGTGAAGGAAAGTTCATGCTTGTTGAGCCCTGTGTGTAAGTAAGATTGATTGATTAATGATTAATTAAATTGATTGGTTAATTAATTAATTGAAGTATACCTACTGATGATTTGCCTTTTTGAATATTATTTTCAATGCAATCATTTCTTAGAAAGCTGAACAGGAATCATTGAAAAAGTACAAGTTAAAAAGGTTTTCGTGCAAATTATTGAAGTCTGTAATATTTTGTGAATCCTTTTCATTCGAGAATAGAAAACATGGAGAATTCCATTGCTAGAATAGATTCCACTTGTACAGGATAGTCGACTACGAAAGAGCCGTGCTTCTTATGAAAGAGTTTATTTGATTTATTATTTCTGTTTTGTTTGGTAAGTATAATTTGCCAGAGTAAGATACAAACTTATTTGTAGTAATAGTCATTGAGAGAAGCACTGGATATGTAATGGAAAGTTTCATTCCTATTTTGTTTTTGGAAAAGCAGGTTCTGTTCTTCATTCTTCGAGACAAACAGACAAAAATAAAAGGAAACATGTATGAAACAGGTATGAAACTGGATTGGAATGCAATTTTTTCAAATCCTATGGATTTGTTAGTCCACTGGAAAGAAATTTAAAGACTTGCCCTGTGGCAATGTAGAGATTTGCTTTTGATTTTGTAATGTATAACAAAGGGACATATGTGTGGGTTTACCGTCTCACCAAGGACTTAAACAAAGGAATTCCAAGTCCTCGGTAGTTGAATCTATTGTTCATTCTATTGTTAAGCTTAGGGTTAGGGAGTCTGCACAATGGAGTCCTCGATCTGAATGTGAAACAATCATGTGTGTGTGTGATGACGTTAAGAGGCTTAAGAAGTTCACAGTTTCTTTGTTTCTCATCTCTATTGTTCCTCTGGCAAATTGCTCATTCTTTTGCGAGAGCTGTAAAAATGTCAACTTTTCTACTTTGTTGGACAAATGTTGTATTCTGTTAATTTGTACCTTGGTTTTTTTTTTGTGCCGTATTACCGTTGTTTTCGGCTTCTCAAACTATTTGACAGAAACGTTGATTGAAAATGGCACTAACATGGTTTTTGGTAACATACCCACCGTTTTATACCAGCAACTGAACTGCAGTCGATGTAAGGATAGTTTACTGATCGCTTAGAGTGGGTGAACATTCTCTATATGAGAGTTCAGGATATGCTGCTGTTTGGACGACTTCAATGGGAGAAATAAGGTTATCTGAACTAAACGATCCTTAAGTTTCATTGGTCCTGAAGCTTTTTGATGAAACAGAATTGAACCAGTTTAGTGGTGCTAAAGTTACTTGGTTTTAGGGGCTCAGAGGACAGTACCATATCATACGAAGGACATGAATAAAAACAAATGAATAGGAATCAACGTTTTGTCAAAGGGTCTATTACTGAATGAAGAAAACGAACGTGAACTTTCAGTAGAGTGCAAAGTCCAGAGGGTATCAAATCATAGTATCTAACCTTTGTGGGTCACCATGATACTAATTCATGATCATTTTCTTCCAATATTGAGGCATCCGGGTATTACTATTAGGTTAACAATTTTTCATGCTTGTGTGCTTGGGGAATCAATTGCCTGCAGGGAATCAACTTTATTTTGTATATGTGAGTGCTTTGAATAAGGATTGCAAGGAATATCAGTCTGAATATACCAACCATTGTAACACCATCGCTATATCAGGATTTCAAATCTTTATGGGAGTGAAATAAAAGCATGACAGGTATCATTGTATTGCTTCATTTTTTGATAGGGCTGGGGGGGGGGAGTAGAGCATCATATCAAACTTTCTTTTTTTACATCTGATAGAACCTAGGTTTTCTGACTGGTGAATCTTAGGGGAATCGTTCTGTAGTGAAAAGCCATTGACAACATTTAATGGACTTTTTTCCTTATTATGTCACCCTAGAACCAAGTAAGATTTCCAGTAATTTTTTCTAATAACGTTTGCATCATCTGTACATTTTCTCCCCTTAAGATTACTTACAACGTTGCAAAACATTTTTACCTGCAGCTATGACAACAGATTTGTAGGAAAAAGTACCATGAACATTTATATAAGAAGGATGGTTCGTTTGTTCTTTGGGTCGTTTGGATGTTTAGGCATACCATGTTGGTTTATGTGTTTTTTTCTCGCCTTTTTATTAATTTTTCTTGTGTGGCAATTTTAGCAGCAGCGGTTTGTATGGGTAAGAGAGAGTATGCGATCAGTTTGTGCCTTTTCCGATTTTCTTCCCTATTTAGGTTATTACCTTTATATATGTGCCACGTGATCTCTCGGTATTTACAAGTGCCTAAGCTCGTTCTCGATTATCTTGTATTTACTTTTAAATGCGAGGCGTTCAAAGCTTTCAAACTTTGTAAACTATAAAAGGCGTGTCTTTTAAACGTTTTTCTGATTTTTGCAAGGTTCACATAGTATATGCAAATTTCAAGTCATGTAACCAGATCAAGAGGATATACAAGATGTACTCATCTCGACAAGAGCTTCTTTGAGAGAAAACTAGCTAATAATAAATCCTCTATTATGGAGAGGATTTTCGTCTTTGTGAAGATCAAAGGAGAGGTCATGGTGGTAATTTGGTGGTTAACTTACTCCTGTGTCATCGATTGATGGCATCTAAATGTCTATTTTCTTAAACTTAAAGAGCTACATGTTGAAAAGGTGACCTCTGAATCCTAGTGGGTCTAGAAATATTGTGAAAATATATTGGAAAATATTTAATTCCTTAAATCTATGTTGTAATAAAAATTGAAAATAATTGTTCTGTGAACGGATGTTATTAATTAAAGTGAAATTCGTATCTTGTTTCGAATGCTCTATTGTGGTACTGATTAACCTAATTGTGATGATATGAGACCGTGGTGTTGTTGTTGTTTTTCTGTGACAAGTCTATATTGAGTTGGAAACGTAGTTCAATTGTGCAAACGGATGTGATGTATTTATATATCGGTGCCATCCTTCAGAAAACACGCAACACAATAAGATACTCTTGGCTTCCTTCATATAACCAACACAATACAATAATACGTTTATTACCATGGCATCCTTCAGATACCCTATACATTGAGATGTTTTACTTCCATGGCATCCTTCAGATACCCAACAGAGTAAGACGTTTCCATCCATGGCATCCTTCAGATACCCAACACAATAAGACATTTACATCGATAGAATCCTTCAGATACCCAACAAAATAAGATGTTACATCCACGGCATCCTTCAGATACCCAACACAATAAGACGTTTTCATTCATGGCATCCTTCAGATACCCAATACAATAAGATGTTTACATCATTGAAATGATTTTAGATACTCATCACATATTTTATATCAATAACATCGTTCATGTACCGTACATATTGAGATGTTTTACTTCAATTAAACCTTTCATATTACCAATGCAATAAGATGATTTATATGGATGGAATCCACTGACACCCGACACAATATGATTTATATCGATGGCATCCTTTTGATACACAACACAAGATGTTACTGCAATGTCATATTTCTGATAACCAACACAAGATGATTTATTTTAATGGCATCATTTATATACACAACACAACAATACGTTACAAATAGGTGGCATCTTTCAAATACCAAACAATGTTCATATCGATGGCAGTCTTCAGACACCAACCCTTATATGTTACATCGATGGCGTCCTTTAGATACGAACACAATTATTAATCATTATTTAAAAACTTTTAATAATCAGTTTCTTACTAAACTAAACTGAAAAGATTGTTTTATATCGAGGGCGTCGTTCAAAATTAATTGCGCAGTATCCCTATCTTGAATTTGTTTTTGTGTGAAACGTATTCCAAGCCTGCACCGTATAAACGCAGTGAGGCCTTTCAAATGATTGTTGAGACTAATAATAATAACCTTAAGGAGAACGTTGCAACTAATCATTCGAGACTAATAATAATAACCTTAAGGAAAACGTTGCAACTAATCATTCGTAAAATGCAGTTGCCATCCTAGAGAATGAGTATGGCCTGATATGATGACTTACAGGTGACATACAATTAGCATGACCTGATCTGATGACTACAGCTGTCAGAGAATGAGTATGGCCTGATACGATAACTGACAGGTGACAGATAATGAACATGGCCTGATCTGATGACTACATGTGACAGATTATGAACATGGCCTGATCTGATGACTACAGGTGACATAATGAGCATGATCTGATATAATGATTACAGGTGACAGATAATGAGCATGCCTGATATAATGATTACAGCTGATAGATAATGAGCATGGCCTGATATGATAAC